>JAODAL010074178.1:0-14469 GCA_025379985.1 Phyllomedusa bahiana
TCTCCCCCCCCCCCCCGGGGGCCGGGAAAAGTTGGCAGTTGTCCTGCGCCTGCTCAGCCAGCTAGTGTCAGAGTAATGCATCAAGAGATATTGTCCTAATGCCCAGTTACATGCAGAACAGCCATGCTGCATCTATACTGTATTTTCTAGGGGCCCATGTGGGAAAAGCCCTTATGCAAACTATGTTCCTGTGCTGCTTATCAAAGGTGGATGTACAAACTGCTGGCCAGTTACCTACCTCACAACACCCACAGTTTCTTAAGTGTCCCAAAAGCTCACAGCAAAGGTTTTTGGGACAAAGCTGAGAAGCTCACCAGTGCCATCTATTGGATGTAGTAATCCACAATTCATAAGTGGCTCCCTGAACCTTGCAATGTAAAAAGGACTGAAGATATGACAGTTAACTTCATCTACAAACAGCTGTTTCTGGGTATTTACCCCTTGTCAGTGCAGAGTAGAACTTACTGGCTGGCAGATACTCCAAAACAGCTGTCCGTAGATTAACTTAACTGGCATGGCTTCAATCCTTGTTAAATTGCAAGGTTTATTAAACCACATGTTAGTTGAGGATTACTACACTTAATAGATGATGCTGGCCAAAAGCCTTTGTTTTATGCAAATCCCCAGTGTGGTGCAAAAGACAAATATGAAGCCATCTATTGTCAAATTATTGTGTTTTCTCTTTTTAAATCATAATGACAACCAAAAACATCCAAATGACCCTGATCAAAAATGTACATACCCCAGTTAATACCATGCATTGCTCCCTCTAACTTCAATGACAGCTTGAAGTCTTTTGTGGTAGTTGTGGATGAGGCTCTTTATTTTCTCAGATGGTAAAGCTGCCCATTCATCTTGGCAAAAAGCCTCCAGTTCCTGTAAATTCCTGGGCTGTCTTACATGAACTGCACGCTTGAGATCTCCCCAGAGTGGCTCCATGATATTAGGGTCAGGAGACTGAGATGGCCACTCCAGAACCTTCACTTTGTTCTTCTGTAGCCAATGACAGGTTGATTTGATCTTGTGTTTTGAATCGTTGTCATGTTGGAAAAAAAGCTCCCATGCGCAGCTTCAGGGTGATGATGCAAATATGCGGGTATTTGCTGATAACGGCTGTTTCTTTTTCCCTTCAAATTTGCCCCCAATTTCCTTCCTTTGTAGCTCACACATCCCCAAAACAGCACGATCCCCCCTCTGTGTTTTACAGTAGGAATAGTTTTGGGAGGGGGGGTCTTGGGGCCCACAAGGGAGTTGTTTTTGGGGGGCCCACCCTATGTCATAAAAATTTACCGACCCTCGACATAAATGGCCCATTTCCCCACAAAATACGTGTCAAAACAAAAACGTTTTGTGTAGTAGTCCCATACGCATCTCCACATCTGTCTTTAAAAAATATCATAGACACAGGGCAAGTAGCCCCACCCCTACCCCTCTCCACCCCATACAATATTCCCCTCCCGGTTTTTCCCTTTGGGTTTCGCCCCTCACCACCTTTTAAAATACAAACACCAAAAAAATAAAAATGTAACTCCCATCACCCGGGGTCAGGGGGTTTCCTCACTCTTACAAACAGGGCACTGTTACTGCCACTTACTAACGCTAATTAACCCACAACACCCCCATACAAGACCCCTAGAGGTCAACCCCCAGCTCAGTATAACCTACAACACTGCCAAGGAGACCACATAGAGGGCGACACCTGCCAGATATAACACAACAAATGCCATATGGAGACCACATAGGGGGTCAGACACTAGCTCAGGTTAAGCTACAAAACCGCCATATCGAGACCCCATAGGGTCATACCCTTCAGGAAAACTAAACCGCCATATCGAGACCACATGGGTCATACCCACTCAGGGATAAAAATACAAAACCCCTTTTTAGGAACCCCATAAGGGTTTACACCACTCGGAATAACCTACAACACTGCCCCTATAGAGACCACATAGAGGTTGACACCCAGCAGGTATAACCCACAACACCGCCATTTAAAAAAGAGGAACCCACTAGGAAATTCAAAGGACAAAACCAGCTCAGGAAACCACAACACTGCCATAGGAACCCCTAAGGTCAGACACCCCCAGTATAACTACAAAACCCCCCATTAGAGACCCATGAGGTCAGACAGAGCCAGGTTAACCCACAACCCCTATAGAGCCCCCAAAGGGGCCAAACCCGACACCCAAAACGTCTGATATCGTTTTTCTTCTCTTATGAGTCGTTCTTATTCCCTTTTCTTCTGGGATCCGTTCCCACGCCATTATGACTTGTCCCGGCCACAACTCATCCCTGCAGGAAATTACACACAAATATCTTAGAATCCCCAATTTTCAGCATCTCTATACCTATTCCCAACACTGTACAAACTTCCCGGGGGTGGGAGGCAGGTACAAGCCATAACTTAGAGGCTAGTTATCCTAAGGGGTTGGAGGTGGGGAGAGGTAGATAGGCCCTATTTATTGTTAGCTAAGGACCCCCGCTGGATAAGTTGGTAGGCCAGCCCAATGTAGGCTGGTGGGTAACTAGCCACAGGTGGTAGGTAAATTAGCCCTCAGGTAGATAAGCCTGGCCCAATTTAGGAAGTAGATAGGCTACAGTTAGGTTGTGGACCCAGTTAGTTAGGCTGTAGGTAGGTGTTGGTGAGGAGTCCCAATTAGTTAGGCTGATAGGTTGTGGCTTCCCCAGTTAGGTAAGCTATAGGTAGTTAGGGTCCCCCTTTATATAGGCTGCAAGCGTTAGAGACGCCCTTTTAGGTAGTATACAGGCAGTTATGGGCTCTTAGGTGTATACAGGCAGTTAGGGGTTCCTTATAGGTACTATGCATGCAGTTAGGGGTCTCATTAGGTACAAAAACAAGAGAAACATCCCCCAATGAGGGGGTAAGTACCGTTCCCCAAATTTTACACTTAAACTATATCAGATAGGGAGAAAGAAACTTAAAAAATAAACTTATTAATATATGGTAAAATGTAAACACCAGGCTGAAAACAGACAAAGAGGTGCACTCAAAAGATAATCACCGACAAAGTCTAAATGAAACCTAACCTGCCAACAAAAACGGAGATGATCATCCCAACAAGGTCGCATCCCGTCCGGAAACCTAACCCCTTACACTAATATGACCCTATGCCACCCCATGTCCCAACTTGTTTCCAACCCTCCCAAGGATGTCAAAAAAATGGTTTCTCAGGGGCAATTTATAAAATGGCGGGGAGGGAGAGAAGAATATATACAGGGGTCTATATAATCATGAAACAAGGGTATTACAGAGTATATAGTCACTATAAAAACAAGGGTATAAGAGACAGGAGGATTGTGGGAAAGTGCACAATAATACCGCTCCACACACCTCAAATGAACACCCAAATTGGCACCTAAACATAAAAGTAAAATATGCAGCCACAAACAGAATGATAAATACCTAAGGATGTTGGTTATCAATATCCAGAAAAGATAATTGGACTCAAAGAGTACAACTTATGTCACAGGGAGACTTACAGACCACACACAAGGGAGAAGTGTCACCGATAGTGATTGTTCTCATAACAGACACTCACTGATTGCCAATACAGTGTCACAAAATCATACTAAAAACATGGCAATATCGCCTAGAATGGACAAGTTTATCTATAAAGACAAGGGAGATAAAATTCTCAACTTGAGAAAGGACAATGCAATCTTCCAAAAAGATAAAGTTGAAATAGAGAATTACTCAACATGGTGGATTAAAAAATCACATGCAAAGGTCCTTCCAACAGATGTACTGGTAACCGGCAATCAATGCCACTCATATGTGGGAGCGTCCGGCGCGATGCAAACGGCCGCCACGGTCGCCTGTGACGTTACCTACACAGTCTGTGAGAGCAAGTACGGCCCCGCGCGTCCCAACTCCAGGAAGCAGCTGCTGAGAGACGCTGAAGGCGCTTCAATCTCGGCCCCTCTAATCAGCAATTCCTGTGTTCCGACCATGTTGGACCCAGGACTCGCCCCTATGCATAACAGTCAAATCATGCCTACGGCGTCCCCAGCTCACAGCTAACACACTATGATTGTGTGGCACGCTGAGTTTAAAGGGCCAGGGTGCAAGATCAAACAGTTGTATTAAATAAACCACTGGATTAAATAACGGTAACAGCAACATTTAAGACATGATTAGATACACTAAAGGACCAGGTGGAAGCAGCTAGGCATAAAGAAGGCAATGCTACTAACAAAGTAAATAATTGGAAAAAGAAAAAGAAAAAAGAAAAGAAAAAGTAGGCAACACCCAAGAGGATGTTTTCACAAACGGATCCATTAAAATATATAATATTAGATCAACATACACAGGCATATTGATTACTACAGGACAAAATGCTTATATTCTCTCTAGAGTGAAAAATGATTCAAGGGAAAAAAAAAAAAAACATTCTAGAAATGAAAGCACTCTAGATGTAACTGCTATAATCAACGGACTCATTCAGCCCAAAGGAGCGTTTGTTTTCAGCGTCACAATCCAAACGTTTCTCTCTGTATAGTTTTTTATTAATGTCCCTTTTACGTATGGTAGATTTAATGTATTTCAATGCCAATCATGGCAATTGAGTCACCGTTATGATGAAGCCATACATGCTTGCGCTACCGGGTGTATCCGTGATGCCTCACATCACGGAGGTGTTCGCAGACCCTGGCGACGCAGTTGGCGTCTGGTTGCGACATTTTCATACCGCTGCGCAATTGACAAGATAAACAAATTGTGTAGTTTTAACCATGTGATGAAATCGCGAATGTAAAAACAGTTTTTTTGTCTGTGTCCTCAAAAGTGGAACTTTTCTCCATTTGTGGACATGACGGACTGTCAGTTCGACACTAAAAAATCTTTGGTCTTTTGAGGCCACGTTTCGGTTTGTGGTCATCACAAAATGACTGTGCAAGAGACGATCTTGCAGATTCCTACCTCTTTATTATTTAGGTATTCTGCGGAGCGTCACAATAATGTCCCTCAATGTCCTCATCCATTTGAAGAATGTACCAATGGCGGCGTAAAATTTCTCGCAACTCACCAGAGGCGTTGTCAAAAAGTGCCTATTATTCATGTCGTTTGATCAGGTTTCCTCCTCTCTCCCATTAGGTGACAATAGGTCCTTTCTTTCCTATCAGGGCGTTGCGATATGCTGCTCAGCAAAACACTGTCTGGGTAGCCCTTCACCTGGAACCGTTTCCTGAGATCCACGGCCTGCCTCAAGCAAATCCTTCCTTGTGGAGCAGTTCCTCTAAGTCTTAGGTACTGGCAGCGGTATCCCTCTCTTGAGGGGGACAGGGATGATTACTGTCCCACCTCATTAGTGATTTACGTAGACGTTGGTTTTCTAAGATACTCGTTGACCAATTCACTGTAGCGGACTTTGGAGATTCTTACATCTAAAAAGGATATGGATTCAATATTGATCTTGATGTGAATCTGTGGCCTAGAGTGTTGCGATTAAAGTTCATTCAGCATTCCCTGCAAATTCTTCCGTTGTCCCGTTCCAGATGATGAAAAACATCATCTATGAAACGTGCCAAAGGGCAATCTTTCAACAAAGGGGGTGGCTGCACGCCAAAACACGAAGTGGTCTCCCAGCAAGCCGAGGTACAAGATTTGCATAACTGGGTGCAGTGGGACTCCCCATTGCCGTTTACACTCAGCTGAGGGAAGACCTTATGGTCAATACAAAATAATTACGTACGTCAGCGAGAACCGCAACAGTTCAACCACAAATTTTATTTTGCAGGTCAAAATGGACGAACCCCGTGATTTAAGGAAAAAATAGGCAGCCTCGAGGCCAGAATCGTGGGTTAGGACGGTATACAAAGGACTCAAGTCCATTACTTGCTAAGTATGTAGTTCATCTTCTTTTGTTTTTGATTTACACAAAGATACCATCAGTCGTTTAAGAGATCCTTGTGTCTCTCGTGTTTGACGGTTAAGAGATTGTACAAACGGGGACCAAATTCGTCCAAGTATACCCCACAATTCTGGCCAGGGCTCAATGTTCAGGCCCCCCCGCCCCCCCCCCCCCCCCCCCCCCCCCCCCCCCCCCCCCCCCCGACACGATAGGACGTCCTCTTAAAGGAGTAGTGTGCCCTTATGTACTTTTGGGAGACTGTAAAATGTAGCTATAGTCGGAAATTTTGGGAGAAGAAAATTAAATTCGGACTCATCTCTAAGTTCGTTTTCATTGCTTACAATTGAAGTTGTCTAAGTTCCGGGTGTATACTTCCAGTGTGGGATCTACTTCGTAAATCTCATAGCATGACCTATCGAGTGGAGGCTATCACACATATTACAATACTGCATGATGTCCATGATTACAATGTTCCCCCTTGTCGGATGGTTTTGATACAGATATCATGGGTTCATTAAGTTTGAGTAAAGCCTTCATCTCTGCTTCTGAGTAATTTTTTTAGCTTAAGACCTTTTTCAATTTCTCAGATCCTGTTAAAACTGACTCCAAAAATATGTCAAAACACATGATACCTCACTACGTGGAGGCATCTTTAATGCTTTTCTTCTTTAAATCTGTAAACCGGACCTTTACCGAATTCAGTTTGAGGTGTTGCTGAGAGGCCATAAAGAAGATGAACGTCTTCAAACATGTCTAGAGGTATTCCTAGTTCTATGCTCTCTTTGCGATCTTTAAGAGCAAAGAATTTTTTCCAATGGAGCTTGCTGAGCAAAAAGGTGAGATCCTTTGTCCAAGTGAAGCGGTCAAACTTGGTCGTTGGAACAAAGGATAGACCTTTTTTAAGGAGACGAATTTCATCTGCTGTTAACGCTTTTTTGTGATAGATTTATGATCTGCATATCATCTACATTAGTTGACTGGTTTATGTCCGATAATTTAGCTGTGAGGTCCTCTCCCTCAAATGATAGGGGTCTTGTAATCTAAAAAATGTTATTGACGCTGAACCTCCCCTCCTACCTCCTATGTTCCTTCCGGTTTACCTGAGATCTAGAATTATCTACTATTTGATCCGGTCAACGTCCGACATCTGTCTCCGTTAAGGAGAGGTATCAGTATCAGCTTCTCTTGCAGGTTTCTAGACCCAACATACTATAGGCCTTATTGTCCTGAAGTCACTCAGGTCTTTAGAAATTGTTTATGCTTACGTTTCTTTAAGCTGATATGAAACCTTTCAATGTAATTTGAAGCTGTTTCTCCTTATTGGCAAATTCAGCCTCCCAGAGAAACTTTTGTGTTACGTCTAGCTGTTCTTTGAGCTTTTTTATTCAGATCTCTCAAGATGAATCTTTTCTCCTCTAGCAACAGTCACATAAAACGTAGGAACTGGGAACTGGAAGTTGGCTTCCGCTCCCACTTAGTCGCAAAAGATGAGGACCTATTCGTACAGGAGGGATGAGTGAGAACCTCAAACTCGAGGTACAATTGTTGTTTTTAATACTTTTCAAGACTCTCTACCTCCCACAGGGGACGTAATCTGTTCTTTAAATACGTACGGGTCACTCTTTAACAAGCTGTTACAAAAGTGCGGTATATTTCTGTTGTAAAGTACTTTGGTCAGAGAAAACAAATCTTTGCCTCCAATGCCCATTGTTCCATACTAGGTCCTCTGGAAGTTAAACCAGCCATATTGCAACAAATATCCACAAAAACAGAGAAACAATCCCACAATGCAGGGGTAAGTACCGTTCCCCAATTATACGTTAACTATATCAGATAGGGAGAAAGAAACTAAAAAATAACTTTTAATAAATATATGATAAAATGTAAACACAGGCCGAAAAACAGACAAAGAGTGCACTCAAAAGTTAATCCTACCAAAGTCTAATGAAACCTACCTGCCAAAAAAAACGGGATGATCGTCCCAACAAGGACGCTTCACGTCCGGACCTAACCCTTACACTAATTGACCCTATGTACCCCATGTCCCAAACATGTTTGTCAACCTACCAAGATGTAAAAAAATGGTTTCCTACAGGGGACAATTTATTAAAGGGAGAGGATATATATTACAGGGGGTTCTATTATAACCTCCTGTCTCTTTATACCCTTGTTTTATTAGTGACTATACTTACTTGTAATAACCCTTGTTTCAATGATTAATAGGACCCCCGTATATATTCTTCTCCCTGGATGAAAGATGCAAGAATCTGTCTGGATCCCTCTTTTAAGCTATGTTCACACCGGCCAATTTCGGTGCGTATTTGAACTCTAATACGAGAGAGATGCACGCCAAAATTACGGTAATCCATAGTTCTCTCCCCAGTCATACAATACGATCGCATTGTACCGCGGGGAGATAAGTGACATTTCAATTACTTGCGGTGAATACGCGTCGCAAGTAATGCATGTCACTGGGGCTGGTGGGGTGAGGCCCCCCCACTCCGTGGGAGTACGCACTGATCAGCGCAACTCCCAAATCGCCTGCCGTAATTGTGGCTGTACTGTACGCACCACAATTACGCCTTGTGAACATATCCTTATGCACACACACTGATTACAAGCAAACAGGTCACAGGTGAGAATGTTACCTTTATTACCTAAACCCATTTATGTCAACTTCTGTGCATGTTATCAGGCCAAAATCATCAGGGTATGTAAACTTTTGATCAGAGTCATTTGGAGGTTTTTGGTTGTCATTATGATTTATAAAGAGAAAACACAGTAGTTTGACCATAAATGGCTTCACCCAACCACTAACTATGAATGGAAAAAAAGTTTTTCTGTTATCATTCATATTCTCTGAAAAAAGGCCAAGAAACAAAAATTGTGTATGTAAACTTTAGAGCACAACTGTTTTACGCATAGTTAAAATTTTTGGTATGTTTTACTCTAAATTACAATGGCACCATTCCTATTTTCTCTTCCTTCTGTTTTTTTATTAGTTCCTATTTCCCTTATTATGTTCTTTTGATTTTACTATACTGCTTCAAAGTACCTCCACCTAATTTGACACCTGATAGCAATCATTAAATTAGCAAATAAGCCATACAAGCACTATATATTAAATTAAGAAGGATTTTTTTTACCTTGGTCTTTTGTGCACTTTTCTAAGTGCACTATTATAAGTGTGACAATTAGAGTTAGACCAGCATTGAACCAAAAGGGAAACTCTCATCTATTCAAAATGTTTGTATGTGAACTCAGCCTTACTATTATTCACTATGATCACTGCTTAGGTGTTTCTTTAAGTCTCTTAAAAAACCTTTCCCCCCCAATCTGGCCTCAGGGAGTCTATTCCAACAGCCCCCCCCTCTCCTTTTTTAAAAACCCCAAAAAGACTTTTGTTTTTTTTTTTATTTCTCGAACCATTAGGTTCCACTGCACAACACAAAGGTCACTCCTATAAGTCACAAAACCATCTGCAGTCTCTTTTTATTCTCCAACCTCTTGGTACAGAGGAGATTTCTTTCAACCCTGGCGAGGCCTTGTTTGCTGCCTAACATAGAAACCCTAAAAATCTTAAATGTGCGCTCTAGAATTCTTTGTCTGTTTTTAACAAACTCACTGCTGTTCGCTACCTTTTCCTTTCAAGTTCATTTAACCTGCTGGTTCTCACAGAAACACGCAATACTCCATTCACTTGTTGACTTGCAATAATTTACTATGATCCCCATCGGGGACCTATCATCTATGGTGTTGTATAACTTCCTTCCTATGTGATACGGTATGCTGTAAGTAGGAATATGTCATTCTCGTTTTTTTCCTTTGTGATTAATTCATTGTCCAGGTCATTCTTCCTGCACACTCGCTCACATTTCCCTCCTTTGAGGTCCAAATCCTTAGTCACTTCTAGCCTTTTTTGCTGAAAGTGGCAGTTGTGCACAGCTCCCAGGCTTACTCCGCCAGCTTCTCAATCACTTTGCTGACTGCCATTATCATTTCCCCTGTGCTCTTACCATCGATGACTTATGCATCTGCATTGATGACCTATTTCCCCATCTGCCTCTGACTTCCTGTTTTGGTCTCCTTCAGCTGATTGATTCTCCCACTCACAAGGATGGGAACACTGAATTTGATCTTCTTTTGGCTCGCCTCAGTTCCTAATTTTAATAACTCTCCTTTCACTATTACTGATTACAACCTTCTCTTCATTGTTATCAAGCATTTTCACCCTTCTCAGGACACACTTGCCCATCACATATAAAAATGTATACACAATTATCTATAAAACCACGGAAAAAATGGGACATAAATTACTAAAAAACTACAAATCCACAATTACTGCTCAATGGCTGGAATATACACTGAATCCCAGTAGCAGGCATCTCTGGCCCATGTGCTATATGGGAAAGATATAGCAGATGCCGGTCATTAATGAACAAATGCTCTAGATACCAGTTCATACCAGCATGCAAAAAGCCACAGCATAACACATAGGGAGACTGCACAAATGTAACAATACCGATGAAATTGCATATACATAAGGTGATACAAAGGTAACGCCATTTATACAGGTACACCATATTGAGTTACAGCCAATAACACCCATAATATTCAAATGGGCAGGCTACCCAGCACATAAAGAGTGTCCTGCACAAAATACTTGTACCCTAAGCTGCCCAGTATTTTAGGGCAAAAAAATGATAACACACTGGAAAGATATCAAATATGAGGCATTAGTTGATACAGTAGCTACAATACGCTTGTCGCAAACTCTCAGCAATTTATAGACACTATACAGTCTTCACTGCTTCCCTATCATGTCCCAACCAGGCTGTGAGACACTGCAAAGATACAGGGCCGTTCCTAGGGGCGGGCGGGGCGGGCGATCGCCCGGGGCGCCGAGGCTCCGCTCACCCGAGGGGGGGTGTCACGACCGCTCACCTCGCCCGCCCAGAGGATCGCCCCTGACTCTGCGCGGCTGTTTTATAACAGTCGCACAGAGCCAGCAGCAGCTGTTGTCACAGGGAGGAGGCGGGACGGATCATCCCGTCCTGACTCCTCCCCTGTATCAGCGTCGCAGGGGGCGCACAGCTTTCACCGCGCCCCCTGTGACGCTGGGTCTCCTCGGCTGGCAGCTCTGCCGCCGAGGAGACCCCTGGGAGCTGCGTGCAGTGTAAGCGGCGTGATGATGTCAAGCCACTTACACAGCTCAGCAGCTCCGGACCGAGACGTGTGGACTGAGGTGTGAGTACTTTTTTGTTATTTTATAATTAGTTACAGGGGGCAATCTACTGGCTACTGGGGGGGCATCACTGGCTACAGGGGGCATAACTGGCTACAAGGGGCATCACTGGCTACAGGGGGGCATCACTGTCTACAAGGGGGGCATCTACTGGCTAAAGGGGGCAATCACTGGCTACAGGGTGGGGCATCACTGGCTACAAGGGCGGCATCTACTGACAACGGGAGGCATCACTGGCTACAGGAGGCATCACTGGCTACAGGGGGCATCTACTGGCTACAGGGGGCATCTACTGGCTACAGGGGGGCATCACTGGCTACAGGGGGGCATCACTGGCTACAAGGGGCATCTACTGGCTACAGGGGGCATCTACTGGCTACAAGGGGGCATCTACTGGCTACAGGGGTCATGTACTGGCTACAGGGGGGCATCAATGGCTACAGGGGGCATCGCTGGCTACAGGGGGCATGTACTGGCTACAGGGGGCATCACTGGCTACAGGGTGGGGCATCACTGGCTACAAGGGCGGCATCTACTGACTACAGGAGGCATCACTGGCTACAGGAGGCATCACTGGCTACAGGGGGCATCACTGGCTACAGGGGGCATTACTGGCTACAGGGGGCATCTACTGGCTACAAGGAGGGCATCTACTGGCTACAGGGGGCATCAACTGGCTACAGGGGGCATCTACTGGCTACAGGGAGCATCTACTGGCTACAGGGGGTCATGTACTGGCTACAGGGGGCATCAATGGCTAACAGGGTGGGGCATCCTGGCTACAGGGGGCATGTACTGCTACAGGAGGCATCACTGGCTACAGGAGGATCACTGGCTACAGGGGGGCATCTACTGGCTAAAAGGGGCATCACTGGCTACAGGGGGGCATCATGGCTACAGGGGGCATCTACTGGCTACAGGGGCATCCACTGGCTACAGGGGCATCTACTGGCTACAGGGGGGCTCTACTGGCTACAGGGGGCATGTACTACAGGGGGCATTTACTGGCTACAGGTGGCATCTGGCTCAGGGGGCATTCACTGGCTACAGGGGGCATCACTGGCTACAGGGGGGCATCACTGGGTACAGGGCGGATCTTACTGCTACAGGGCATCACTGGCTACAGGGGGCATCACTGGCTACAGGTGGGAATTACTGGCTACAGGTGGCATCACTGGCTACAGG
This sequence comes from Phyllomedusa bahiana, assembly GCA_025379985.1. NCBI lineage: Eukaryota > Metazoa > Chordata > Amphibia > Anura > Hylidae > Phyllomedusa > Phyllomedusa bahiana. The sequence goes on from JAODAL010074178.1 coordinate 12,301, forward strand.
GGGCATCTACTGGCTACATGGGGAATCACTGGCTACAGGGGGCATCACTGGCTACAGAGGGGCATCTACTGGCTCAGGGTCATGTACTGGCTACAGGGGGCATCAACTGGCTACAGGGGGCATGCGGCAGGGGGCTTACTGGCTACAGGGGGCATGTACTGGCTGCAAGGGGCATCATGGCTACCAAGAGGGCATGATGGATTACAGGATAGACATGGCTACAGGTGGGCATTATGGCTACAGGGATTTACTGGCAATCGGGGGCATCATGGCTACAGATTGAAGGGGAACATTAGAGACTTCCTGTGGAGTCACGGGAAAAAAAAAAAAAAAAAAAAAAAAAAAAAAAAAAAAAAAAAAAAAAAAAAAAAAAAAAAAAAAAAAAAAAAAAAAAAAAAAAAAAAAAAAAAAAAAAAAAAATTTTTTTTTTTTTTTTTTTTTTTTTTTTTTTTTTTTTTTTTTTTTTTCTTTTTTTTTTTTTTTTTTTTTTTTTTTTTTTTTTTTTTTTTTTTTTTTTTTTTTTTTTTAGAGATAGAATTGGTAGAAAAGTGCGAAAATTGAGGAGTCTTAAGATTTTTGTTTTGAAATTTTTTAAGTAAGAGTGGGAGTTTCATCGGGGGGACAGATTGAAAAGAAAAAAGAAAAAAATTTTGGGCCTTTGGGTCACTATATATAACTTCACTGTAACCATTTATATTTCTGCAGAGCCTGTGTACAGCGGGTATCCATCATTGTATGGTCACTGCACGCTGGTAATATTGGTTGTAGTATAATGGTTTATACTCAGTAATGGTCAGTTTGTATTATTCGGTCACTATATGGTGATATGGGGTCATGGTGTGGTGGTATTATTCGGTCACGGTGTGTTGGTGATATGTGGTCTTAGTGGTCTTGGGATTCTGGTTTTGTGTAGCAGTGTTATTTGGTAACTGCATGACTTATTTAGTAGTTTTATACGTAGCACATTGTGGTAAAGCGTTTTGCATATTTTGGCTTTGGTTGATGGTGATGCAATGTGTCACATAGTGGCACAATATGTTACCGTGGGATGGGGGGGAGGAGTGAAATTTCTTCACCTCGCCCTGAGTGAAATTTAGCCTAGAAACTGCCCTGCAAAGATACTCTCATAGCCTTGGATGAAGCAGCACCTCTTAAACACTGAATCTCCCAATACAGATGCCGGCAGCCTTGGCATATGGCTCAAACTCATTATCTTCAGCAATGTTCCAGGTGTGCTGGGTATTTGTGGAGAAAATCAAATGTATCTGCAGATTTCCTTCATTACAAATATATGGTAATTACTACACTTCACCATGACAAACAAACCTTTTTCCCTCTCCCTCCTCAGGCCTAAAGTGCAGAAGCCAATCACTAACCTCTGTGCTGAAGTCCTGGCCACCCATTTTAAAGCCAAAATTTACCATATTCAACAAAAAATTATCACAGTCCTCAAGTAATATCCATTCCTCTTCCCTTTTCACATTCCCTCTAGTTTAGTCTCGGCATTTGACCCAATAACAAAAGAGGTCTCCAGGCTTCTGTCTTCTGCCTACTCCACTACTTGCATTAGTGACCCTATACCCTCCCACCTCATCCAGTCTTTCTCCACAGTTGTTATATAATATAATATTTAAGCTCTCTATATATATCTTTCCCTCTTCCTTAAAACATGCTGGTTTATCCGCTTTACTAATAATAAGAAAAAAAATCTGGACCCATCCTGTGATGTCAACTGACCAGTAACTAATTGTCACAGACACACTGACAATTGCAGCCGCAGACTCGCTCCTGTGCTGCCCCATAACAGAACTTGCCATCTCAGTGTATCTGCCTCCCGGTCTCCTCCTTTAAAAGGCTAGCTCATGCCACCCAGCTTTCCTAACCTGTGGCCTGTTACCATAGCTTATGTAAAGGGCACCTCCCCCTCAGATCCCTACCGGTTTGTTGCTCTTCCTACTGGTATTCTTAGTGATATCCATTATTCTGTTTTTCAGTTCTGACCCTCAGCTTGTTGCTGACCATTCATGATGCCTACCCTGACCTTCTGTTTGTGACCTGACTAGACCTTCAGCATTCTCTTCTGGTACCGTGCCTGTATATCCACTGTCTCCACAAGTGACCACCTCTAGGATAGGAACCTGTGAGTTCACTGCAGCAAAATCTGTTCAT
>JAODAL010074179.1:0-14468 GCA_025379985.1 Phyllomedusa bahiana
GGTAGCCAAGCAGGGTCAATTAGGTAGCCAGGGTCTGGTAAGTAGCCAAGGTGTAAGGGACCAGTCAGGGACACACGAGAAGACACAGAGTGACGCCCGGACGCTGGTCCCAACCACTGTCCCTGCCTTTTGGGGGTACCCGACTCCTTAAAAGGTTGGCCCCAACCAGAAGACTGAACACTATGCTGAATACGTGGAAACACAAGACACAGACAAACAAATATAAAACACAATAAGGGAACGTCAGGCAAGCAAGGTTGCAGCAAGCGGGCAGCGCAGTATCAAATCGGGAGACAGAAGAGAAAAAACGAGCCAAGTCGGTAACTGTCGGGCAATGCAGTACAAAATCAGGAGGAGAAGAATAGTCCAAAGCCACGCAAAGTCAGGTCACCAGAACATCTAATAAGAGAAAAGCAAGCAGAAGATATACGAAAGACCCAATATAACAGGCACAGGGGGACAGGTAAGGGAATCCTTAAATAGGGAACCGGTGAACACAGAACAGAGGTAATTGGTGGAAAGAACACAAAACTGGATAGGGAAACAAAACTGTCAATCAAAGAGGAACACCGTTAACTAAAAGGGTGCTGGAGGATTCCTGGGCACGGGCGTTGGCCAGGAATCAATTAACACACAGGGAAGGAAGGACTCAGTTCACACTGCTAACTAAGGCCATGCTTCACTAGGGCGACCTGCCCATTACTCCTCTCTTCTCACCGCTCATCTAACGTGACTATTTGAAAAAGGTCATGTCTGACCGAAACGTCGAAATACTAGTCACATAAACACTTTGTCCATGGTGTTGGAGCTTATGGATTATGTACAATAAAATTTCACCTTTTGCAATCAAGTTGGAGTGCGATCAATTCTCTTGATATTAAGGCCATGTTCACACGGCTTAAAATGGGCCGTATTTCGGTCCGTAATTACGCGCCGAAGTGCGCCAATTACGGGCCGAAAACGGCCCATTCATTACGGTAATTCACAGTTCTCATAGAGAACTATGGATTACGTCTCCTCTCCTGCTCGGGAATCCGCCGGGCGGGGAGATAATTCACTGTCACTTTCTAGCGGCGTATACGCGCCGCTAGCAGTGATAGTCAATGGGCCGGCGAAGTGCCGGCCCCCTGCTTACTCCCCCGCTCCCGCCCCGCCCCCGTCCACACGGCGTAATTGCGGGGCGTAATTACGTCCGCAATTAAGCCGTGTGAACATAGCCTAAGAATACAAAGTATTATGTTAAAAACCATGGTTTTCGTCGCAACAGCCGTGGTCGGCGACCAAAACTCGAAGCTGGGGGTCTGTCGGGCATGACCAGGCCCGTACCCCCCCCCTTTAGGAGGGGCCACTGGACCCTCCACAGACCCTCCAGGTTTACCAGGGTGGGCTTGGTGAAGTTTTCCCTTTCCCAGCTTGGGGGTATATTTTACTGATGGGACTCGAAGACGGAGCCTTTCTGGTCTGAGTCGACATTTTTTATTGATTTGTTTTAGTTGGGCATTTTTTAGAGTCTTATGACTTCTAGCCCAGACTGTGCACAGTCGTTTAGCGGCGGATTAAATTTTAGTTTCACAACCTGTAACGGTGGAATACGTGAGGTGGGAAGCATCGGCACAGCAAAAGTGGAGCTGCTCGGAAGGAGCAGAACTTGGTATGTCTGTAGTCGAGGACACAAGATCTGAATTCACGGCGGCGACAACTACTCCCGGTGAAAGAATATTTTCAGATTCCTCAATATACCGGTACATAGATTCTCGTTCCGCGGCAGAATAGTTGACCTCTGCCCCCGGAGAGAGGTCTATAGTGCAAACATCAGGCTGGTGCAGAGGCAGTTTATCCACCACGTCTCCATCAAAGCCGCCATTGAAAACGGAATTACAATCTGAAATATCGTGAGTATAAATTACAGCACACACCAAGGAGTGCGCTGTCTTGAATGGAACCACACGAGTCCCCCCATTTGTCAACTCGGTGGTCCTCCGTCGAATAAGGATTATGGAGGCGGGGCCAGGGAAACCCCAAAAGAATAATATCCCAGTGAGTTTCTCCATGAAAAAAAGGAAAGCTTTTTGGTTGCGAATCCCAAAATCTAAAGTGATCTTGCAGTAAAAATTTTTTAAAACTTTGGTATTTTTTGGATAAAAGACTTTTCCAAAAAGATTAGACAAAACCAGTTAGAAGGAAAAAGAAAAAACGTAAAAAAAAAACCCATGTTTTCCCGAATCAAAACCAAAAATTGGTCGGGTACTTTATATCTGCAACCTTTGACAGGTCTTTTTTTTTTCAAAAGGCACAGAGGGAGATGTGTCTTTATGTGTCCTAATAGTTTTTTCCCTCATTTTAAAAGGCCTTTGATTATCCGCTGAAGTATCAAGGGCATTTACAGAATCTCCCCTATACCTGCCATTCTGCCCTTTTTTGGGGAAAGTAAAGTGTGGGGGTGAAAAGATTGGTTTCACAATGAAATTGGGCTTTAAACTCTACGAGAACTTCGCAAAGTCTGGTGAGTTTGGGGGTTTTCCAATGTGAGGCGTTTTGTGAGTCTCGCGGCACCAGGATATGCGGGAAACACCGTTTGGTGGGAATTTTGGAAGATCATGCATGAAATGTTGTGGGGCAAGTTCCCTGTGGAAGGTTAAATTGAGTACAGAAAGCTTTTTTGATTAGTCGTTCGATTTGAACCCAAGGGGTCTAAAAACAGGGCTTAGCCCCCAAATGTGGGGAAAAGAGGGTGTCCCACATTTCTCCAACCATTTTGGGGGGGGTACCTGGGAATATATGGCTGTTCTGAAGGTGTGGGTCCAACGGAGGTGAACTTTCTTAAAAAGGGTAGATGTTTAATAAATTTGGGAGTGTTGGACACTGAGGTCGTCCCACCCCCAACTTTCTAAAAAAAATGACTTAGAAATCTCTGATTCCCATTAGTATATACTCTAGCTTATTTTCCCCCCTCCGCCCCCATCATGTCTTTTACGCAGCTGAAACCCCCTTATGGGGGGAGGGGTCACCAAATAAGAAGTGGTGAAAAGGGGACACCGACTAGTGGGGGGGGGGATGCAAGTACAGAGAAAATGATGTTAATCTGTAGTAAAGTTAAATTGCAAATTTGGGGTAGGGAGTATTGAGGGGAAAGATCTGCAAATGTTTAAAGATCCCATCAGTTGAAAGATCTCCAATTATCCACACCCCGTAGAAACCCCAAATTTCTGGGATATTTGGTATAGTCATAAAAAACAGATAGAGGGCAATTTTTCCAACTGATAGTATTTTTGTTTGTTCGTTATGTGATTTCCCCATATAGAAGGGGTGTTGTTTTAGTAGTAAAGGGGTTTTGTAGAGAGGAAAGTCGCGGGAACCCCAATCCCGGGGCCCATAAGGTGGTTTTTTCGAGCCCGAAGTCCCCTTGCGTTCTCAATACGAGTCCAATGGTGTATGTGGGGGGGAATTCCCAATTTTTGGGCGGTGGTTCTAGAATGGTGAGATTTTAATGCTTTGGTAGGCACACCCCATACCCCCCTTGTTTCTTTATCGGTTAGTCCCGTTTTTTGAAACAAGGTTTTTGTTTCCCCATTTTTTTTAAAATTTCAAGAACAGTTGAAGATTATGTGTAGGGTTGAGGGAAAAAAAAGGGGAAAAGCGCCCTTGTTCATAAGAACTTGGGCAGGGGAACATTTTGGTGAGGCTAACTTAGCCATCCGGAGAGTGTATGTTGGGTAAGTCTATGACTTCAGTGGGATGGGTTCCAAGAGGTTTCCCCAATTCTGTTGACAGTGTGGACGGGTTTTGGGAATATTTTAAACCCCCAAAAGACAATGAAAGAGTTGCCCAGATAAAGTTATAATGCCTAAGGTGGACCGGATCGGGGAGAAAAATAAAGTGGAAGTATTTAGATTTAGTGATGTTTGTTTATATGGGGGACCATTCGAGTATTGCTGGAGTATACCCAGAAAAGCCGGGGATGCTTTTGGATTTTGGCACTGATAAGGACTCGTAGGTAAGGGTAGTCTTAGGGCAGTTTAGGGCTATTTCCACTCCTTTAAACGAAATGGACTTGATCAATTTGCAAGGGGTAAATGAAAAAGGTGGGAAAATTAGGGGCGAAAGCGGGCATCCTTGCCTAGTGCCATTTGTAATACTAAACGGCTGAGATAAGAAACCCGAAAAAAAAACAGCTGCGAAGGGGTGTGTTAGAGATGATATTGGTGGAATTGGGCCAGTGAAGCCGAATTTAAGAAGAACTTCGCGGGGGTTAATTTCCCAGTAAAGGGTCAAACGCTTTCTCTCATCGAGAGAGAGGGGGACCGTGGGGGTTTTTTTTCTATCAGATGTTGTAGGAAATTTAAGAACCGTCTGACCCCACTCGGGCCCGGCGCCCTTTATAAAACCCTAATTGATCAGGCTAATCAGGAGGGGGAGTACCCGTTAACTCTATTTGCAAATTATCTTAGGTAAAGTTTAAAATATCAGAATTAAGGGGGGAGAGGGGTCTGTAGTTTCCCCATAATTTTTGTGGTTGCAGGTTTGGGGATCGTCACAATAGGGGGGAGGCATTCGGAGGGGGGGAGTGTCCATCAATAAAGAGTTAAAGGGGTTTTTAAAGGTTTACTGAGGGGAGTTTGAAAAAGTTAAATATTCATTGTTTAGTCCGTTGGTCCGGGGGGATTTTTTTCAATTTAAAATTGGGTTAATAGTTGCAAAAGTTTTGGGAGGTAATGGGCGAGTTGAGAAGAGACAGTTGAGTATTGAGAGTTTTGGAAGGGATGTTGAGCTAAAAAGGATTGGATTTCAGAGGTTCCAATGTGTGGGAGTGAAAGGTCATCTTTAAGGTTATAAAGGTCATGATAGTATTGTGCAAATGAGTTTACAATATGTTGCGGGTGCATTATTTTTTGATTCTTAACTGTTAGAGACGTAATTTGGTCGAGTTTTTGAAGTTGTTTGACCCTCGGGCAAAAATTTTTCCCCCTGGACGGTCCCCCTGCATATAAAAGTTACTTAAGTTTTCCCCGGGAAAGCCTGTATTATATAGACTTAGTTTTTTAAGCGTTGTTTTAGAGAGGCAGCTCCTTCAAAATTAAGGCGAGGGGCGAATTTTTGGCTTATCGCCCGTAGTTGGTTTTTTCTAGGAGCTCATTCAATTCCCTTCTTTTTTTGTTTTTTTAGAAGCGATTTTGGAAAGGGGTCCTCAAAATGACGGCCTTTGGGAAACCCCAAAAGAGTGGGGGGACTAGACATGGGGTTTCTTAGTCAAAATATTCATTCAAGGAAGATTTAATCTCCTCAACAATGACGGTTGTTTTTCAATAGGTATGTTTTAAAGCTTCCATGGGGGTACGATGGGGGAGGGAATCTTTACTAGGGAAAGAAATTTGGGGGGCGTGGTCCCACAGGTTCCTGTTCTATTTTTGTTGAAAAGTATTAGGCAACGTTTGTTTTTTACACAAAAAATTTTCTAGAGAAGGAATTATTAGGGGGAGAATGAAGGTAAAATCCTTCTCCTTGGTGTCGTATCGATGGGTCTGGAGGTTTTTCATGGCTAAAAGTAGGTTTTTTAAATCCTGCCCCTCGGGGGAGAAAAAAGCAGGGCTTGTCTTTTTCCCATCTAGACCTATTAAAATCTCCCATATAATAAGATGACTAGTTTTTAAGGATTTAGCTTTAGTTTCACTTTGAAAAGAAGCGTATTGCCTCTTTTTGGGGGCATATAAAGTAGGGAATACTAATCCGCACCACTATAAGGAATGCAAAATAAAGTATCTGCCACAGGTCGATGGTCCCTTTTTGAGGGGGAAAAAAAACAGAATCTTTTATAAAATATGCCACTTCCCCTTTTTTTGCGGGGAGGCCGGGGAGAAATTGTATTTGGGAAAATTCTTGTGCCCTTTGTTGTGAGCGTCTGATCCCTCAGGTGTGTCTCCCGAAGACAAACAAATTTAACTTTGATTTCAGGATGTTCTCCGAGTGTTGACCCCCTTGTAGGGGAATTAGGCCCCTTTTCATTTAGGGACAAAATTTAATCCCCCGATTTGGTTAAGGGGAGATAAAACCGCGTAACCTCAAAGGCCAAGCCCGAGAGAGAAAGACATCCAAAAAAGACCCAAGTTTTGGTAAGGTACATGGGAGTAAACTGTAAAAAAAAAAAAATTTTTGCAATGAGAAAAAAACGTTGGGAAAAAAAAATATACATTCGGAAAAAAGTTCCAAAAGATGGGAAGGTTTCCCTATGGGGGGAAAAACTCGCGGTAAAGGCCCATGGAGTAGGTAAATCTTAGACAGAATCGATAGAGGGGGAGTCCCAGTCCCGAGTCAGGTGGGCACTGCGGGTATTTTTTTTTTTTTTTTTTTTGCTTCAACCGGGGGGGTTTTGGTGCGTTTTTGCTGTTTTTGGACCATGGGGAGTTTAATGGTGCAGGGCGGGACTTAATCCTTTGGGGGTTGAGGGTGGAGATTGAAATTTGATCCCAGGTTAGAAAGGGTTTTTTACAAAACAGGGTTGTTTACCGTGGTGAGTTTTCTTTTTTGATTATGAGTTTTAGGGGGGAACCCCCAAAGGTTCCGATGCCGTGATTCGAAGGATCCTCGTTTAGTGGGAAAATTCCCGGCGTTTTAGCATGGTTCCTGCCGAGAGGTCCGGGAAGATAGCAATGTCTTTATATTTATCCGGAAGAGGAGGATGTTTTCGGAGAGCTTTTAAAGGAACTATCCTTTTTGCGAAAAAAAATGAATTTGGCTATAAAGTTGTGGGACGGAGAAAGAGGTGTTTCGGTTGGGCAACGGTGAATGCGGTCTACTGTGAGTCAACTGGGTGGTTTCGGGGAGTACTATAGCCCTTTAAAGTCAATAAGAAAAGACTGCGCATATTGGGGTTATGACTCGGGCTCTGGAGTCTAAAAGTTTTTCGTCGGGACCTGTCTTCTAAATCAAGAAGCTTGGAAGATAGTCTCTGTACTTCATCTTCCAGTGCTGCATTTGCATCGATGAGTGTATTATGAGAATTCGCGAATTCAGACATCTTCCTTTCCAGATGGTCTGTGCGTGCCACCAAAGTTTGAATTAGCCCTGAATTGGGTATGGTTTGTTTGAAGTCGGATTGAAACTTTCCCGAAACGATGGAAAAGGGCTGTAGAGTGGCTTCCAGGTGGTGGGGCTTTCCAGTTGCATGGGTCCCTCGAATTTGGGAAGAGGGGGGGTCTCTGTGAGCGTTGGGGGGGGATTTCTTCGGGTTTCAGGGATGATTGGACGAGGTTTTTTTAGAAAGAACCGGTGAGTTTGTTGGTTGGCTTGTTTTTTCCCTTTTGTTTGTGCCCCATGAGTCTTGTAGAGTATCCCGGATTCTCCTTTTTTTTTTTATTAAAAACCCTTCTTTTTTTTGTCAGAAGTCGTAGGGAGTGTTGTATATATAATGTACCCGGAATCGTCCCCCCGTCCAACCGGGGAGATGGTGGGGTGCCCGGTAACCTAATAAATTAAAAGGGGACTGGTATAAGGGGTATTTTCCGAGGTTTGGGGTGAGGGTATAAGAGTCCGGCCTGCGTCTGAAGCACCTGGGATGAAAGGCTGTAGGTAGATAGTTGGAGTGCTAGACGAGTAGGACAGGCACTACATAGGAAACTTTAAATTGCTGCAGCAGATACTTATAAGAAATATAGTGTAGATGGTTGCTTTCAACTTGAGCGACCCTGGATGTAATAGAGGGGGTTCTAGGGTGTTCCCAAGCCAGGATAGGTCTGCTGTCGGCTGTTCCTGTCCGGAAACGGTGTAGGATATGGCTAGGGTTCGTGCAGCAGGCACAAATACTATGAGATGTATAAATGTTACGCAGGATTATAGCTCTCCTCCTAATATGCAAACTTATTCGGCAATGAGTAAATAGAGGTTGTTAGCTGTAGCAGGGGCTGTTGAAGGGTGTCAGCCTTTTTAAAGTTTGGCACTGTGACCAGATTGGGAGCAGCTTCTAAATTCTCTCCAAGGGTGAGGTTGAGGTATAATCTAAAATGGCCGCAGCTGTACGGCCAGAATAACAGAAGGCAGCTTTTAAGTGTAGCCCAGAGAGGGTTTTTAGCAAAAGGGTTTAAGGGGTTATTGCTTGGGGTTGAGGTAGGTCACCCCTTTCTTTAGTGCCTGTCCTTTGTTTTGCTGGGAACAGTAGCCGTTTAACCTCTCCTTGAGGAGGGTATGTGAGCAGGTTAGAAAATGGCCGCCGCCTCGTGTATTATGTGGGGCTCAGCGAGGAAACCCAGCCAGACCCCATTAAAGGCAGCCCTCCTCCCAGCGGTACCTGTGTCCGCGTCTCGCGGCCGAGTTCCCGGTATCTCAGTTCAGTGGTACTTTCAAACCGCCCGAGGCGATGAGACTGGTGGGAGATCACTGTAGTTGCCCTCGCAGCGCGGGCCTCCGGTGTGGGATGACGAGGCCCAGATCGCGTGTTCGGTGGCGTCCGCTGCGGGCAGAAGTCGGCTGCTGAAAGGAGGCAGCCAGAGATCTGTTAATCCCGTTCAAGGAGTCGTAGGCGCCCGCGGGAGGACAAGTTTGCACTCCGCTCCTCTGAAGCACGCAGGGCTGGGATCCGGCAGCGGAGATCTTCAGGCAGTCACCGCCGTCAGGAGCCGGGAGCGCACCGGAGGTTAGTGGTCAGCCGGTCCCGACTCTAGATCACCGCCCAAGGTACCGGAGGGGTCTACAGCAGGTTCGTGTGGTTTCAGGTAGGGTTTTAGGAATAGGGTTTAGGGGGCGCTTTGCCAAAGATGCCCCGGAGCTGGGAAAACCCGCGCGTCCTACTCCATGCTCAGTAGGCACCCCCCCCCCTTGCGTACAAATTTTTTTTTTCCCCCGGTTAGGGAGGTAGAATCGACATTGAAATAAAAAGGGAGAACCCAGGGAAAATGTTCCAACCCCAAGGTTTTGAGCAACACCATGCTGATAAAATACTGCAGCCCCTGAGTCAATCATGGCTCGACAAAAAAACCCTCTTGGAACAGAAAACCAAGGTTAGGGCAAAAAAATTGTTTTAGAGTTAGGGGTTTAGTACACCCTAGTTCCTTTTCCGGGAAAATTTGTTCAGGCTTTGGGTTTTCCTGGGGGGTGACTGGCCTACCCCCGGGCAGTTTTAAAAAAAATTTGGGTTTCCCCAAAAAAAGGAAAAGGGTTCCCCAACCCGGGTGTTCCTCCTGGTGGCAGCAGATATGAAACCCCAACACCAGGGGTTCTTGCCAGAAACTTAGAGGGAGTGGAAGAGAGGGACTCCCCAGAAGTTAAAAGGGAGGTTTTCGGAAAGCCTGACTTGGCTAAAACCAAAACCCCCTTGTTTTCCGGTCTCTCCTTAGCTTCTGTGATAATTACGGCTAAAGTCATGAAGTATTTGGGTTCTCAGGGGTTGGGTGGTGCCCATGCATTTTTTACAGCACAACCCCCTTGCCTGAAGGGGTTTTTAGGGTTGGTCAGACCCCCCGGTCAACGTCACCATGGCGGAATGGGAACAGTAGTTTTGGGCGAGCGAGGGCATTGTGAATAGATAACAGCTGAATTCCCCATGTCGCCGGTTTGGGGTTTTCTAAACAGGGCCCCTAGAGCAAAAAAAATCTGCCCCTGATCTCACTAAGGGGCTTCATTTGGGTATATAATCCCCAATCCTGAGGGGGGCCCCCTGGAGGAGAGACACAAAAAACGTACTTTTTCAGCCTCATTGGAAAAAAAAATTTAAAAGCAAAAAATAAGACGGGTTCCCCGGAGGTTGGGGAATCTGTAGGATTCCCTTAAAAAGCGAGGGTAGCAGCTTTTAAATTTTTGAGGGTGTTTGGGATCCACAAAGGCAGGGCAGGGCGGGTTGGGACAAAGATGGGGTGGCAAGCCCGGGTAAAAAGGGGGCGTTATGTTTTCCAGAGCTGCAAAATTTTTAAAAGCCCCAGCACCCCTAAAAATTGGGTCGTCAATCACCCAGGCGGTCAGTGACCGACAAGTCGGTGCCATTTTGAACCCCCGGGGGGAGTTGAGGGGGAATATGGGCCTTTTAAAATTTAAAGGGAAAACCAGTCGGGGGACAAACGAGAAGACACAGATAGAGTGAGGCCCTGCCCGGGGTCCCCCCCATTTGTCCCGCCTTTTGGGGGTATCCGACCCTTTAAAAAAGGTCGACCCAACCAAAGATGAACACTATACTAAATACGGGAAAAACAAAGACACAGACAAAAAAATACAAAACACAATAAGGGGAACCAGGCAAGAAAGGTTTGGCAGCAAGCGGGGCGCGTCCCAAATCAGGAGCAGAAGAAAAAAAAAACACAAATGACCAAGTCGGTAACTGTGGGGCAATGCATACAAAAAGGAAAAAAGAATAGTAAAAACCCAAGCAAAGTCAGGAAAACCCAGAAAACCCAATAAGAGAAAAAGCAAGAGTGATAAATGAAATACCCAATAAAAAGGGACGGGGGACAGGAAGGGAATTTTAAAATGGGAAACCCGGGTTAAACCCAGAACAGTGGAAATTGGTGGAAAGAACAAAAAACCGGATAGGGAAACAAAGCTGTCAACAAAGAGGAACACCGTTAACTAAAAGGGTCTGGAGGATTCCGGGGCCGGGTGTTGCCAGGAATCAATTAACACACAGGGAAGGAAGGATCAGTTCCAAATGGTAACAAGAATACAAAGTATTATGTTAAAAACCATGGGTTTTTCGAAACAGCCGTGGGGCGACCAAACCGAAGTGGGGGGCTGTTGGGCATGATCATGAACAAGATCAGTAGGTAGCCCGGGTAAGGTGGAGCAGGGTAAGAGGGTAGCCCGGTCTGGAGGGAGCCAGGGGTCTGATGGGAGCCCGGGCGGGGAGGTAGCCCGGGTTGGTAGGTAGCCAGGGGCAGGTACGCAAGCAGGGTTAGGAGGGAGGGTGGTAGGTAGCCCAAGGGAAAGGTAGGTAGCCGAGCGGAGCAGCAGGGTTGGAAGTAAAACCAGTGTCTTGCAGGTATCAGGGGAGGGTTGGGACCAGGGGCTGGTAGGAGCCAGGGTCAGGTAGGTAGCCAGGGTCAGGTGGTAGCCGGGTCAGGAAGGTGCCAGGGGGTGGTAGGTACCGGGGGCAGGAAAGGGACAGGGCTGGTAGGTAGAAGGCATGGTCTGGTGGGAGCAAGGGTCTTGTAGGGAGCAAGGGTCTTTAGGTTGCCCGGTCAGGAGGTAGCCAGGGTCTGGTAGGTAGCCGGGTCAGGAAAGGGAGCCCGGGTCAGGGAGGCAGCCCCGGGTAGGTAGGGAGCCAGGGCAAGAAGGGGCCGGGGCAAGAAAAGGGAGCCCGGGTCTGGTAGTAGCCCGGGTTGGTAGATAGCCAGGGTCTGGTAGGTAGCCAGGGCCCGGGAGGCAGGCAGGGTCTGGTAGGTAGCCAGGGTCAGGTAAGTAGCCAGTTTCAGGTGGTAGCCAAAGATCTGGTAGGTAGCCAGGGTCAGGTAGGCAGGCAGGGTCTGGTAGGTAGCCAAGGTCTTGTAGGGAACAAGGGTCTGGGAGGTGGCCAGGGTCAGGTCGGTAGCCAGGTTCTGGTAGGTACCCGGGCAGGTGGGTAGCCAGCTCTGGGAGGGACCAGGGTAGGGGGTAGCCAGATTGGTAGGTAGCCCGGAAACAGGTAGGTAGCCAAATTGGGGGTCCCGGGGTTTGTAGGGAGCCAGGGGCTGGAAAGGGACCGATCAGGTACGGGAAAGGGCTGGTAGTTTGCCAGGGTCAGGAGGAAAACCCGGGGGCAAGTAGGTTGCCGGGTTGGGAGGTAGCCAGGCTCTGGGCGTAGCCCGGTAGGTAGACAGGCAGGGTCTGGTAGGGGCGGGGGTTTGGTAGGTACCGGGCTGGGAGGTAGCCAGGGGCAGGTAGGGCCAGGGTCGGTGGCAGCATGGTCAGGAGGGACCAGGGTTGGTAGGTAGCCCCGGGTCGGAAGGAGCCAGGGTTGGTAATGCCGGGTCTGGTAGATAGCCCGGGGTTTGGTTTGATAGCCAGGGTCTGGTAGGGAGCCGGGCCGGTAGGGAGGCAGGTCAGTAGGTTTGCAGGGTCAGGTAGGTAGCCAGGGTCGGGAGGTGCCAAGGTTGGGACGCAGCCGGGGCCGGGAGGCAGGCTGGCCTGGGAAGAGCCGTGTCTTGCAGGGCCCGGGTTTTTGGGATGTAGCCAGGGGTTTGGGAGGTAGCAAGGGGCAGGTAGGAAGCCGTGTCTGGGAGGTTTCGGTTCTGGTAGGTAGCCAGGGCGGAAAGGGACCCCGGGTCTGGTAGGGAGCCAGGGGCAGGTAGCAGGGGGGTCGGGGGAGGTAGAATGTCCTGTAATGCCAGGGTCAGGCAGGGGGAGCCCGGGTCTGGTAGGTAGCAGGGTCAGGTAGGTAGCCAAGGTCTGGTAGGTAGCCAGGGGCAGGGATCAGGCAGTGTCAGGTATGCAGGCAGGGTCAGGAAGGTAGCCAGGGTCTGGTAGGTAGCCAGGGTCAGGTAGGCAGGCATGGTCAGGAAGGTAGCCAGGGTCAGGAAGGTAGCCAGGGTCTGGTAGGTAGCCAGGTTCTGGTAGGTAGCCAGGGTCAAGAAGGTAGCTAGGGTCTGGTAGATATCTAGTTAGGTAGATGCCCGGCTTGGTAGGTAGCTAGGGTAGGTAACAGGCAGGGGCTGGGAGGTTGAAAAAGGGGGTTTTAGATAGCCAGGGTAGGCAGTAGCCAGGGTTGGTAGGGGAGCCAGGGGGGAAAGTAGCCAAGGTTGGTTGGGGAGCCAGGGTCAGGTATGCAGGCAGGGTCAGGAATGCGGAAGGGGCAGGGAGGTAGCCCGGGGCCCGGGAAGGGAGCAGGGGCGGTAGGTACCAGGGTAGGTAGGCAGGCATGGTCTGGTAGTAAGCAGGGTCAGGAAGGTACCAGGTTGGTAGGTAGCCAGGGTGAAGAAGGGGGGAGCCAGGGTCGGTAGGCAGGCTGGTTGGAGTAACCAGGGTAGGGGAAAGGTAGCCCCGGGGCTGGAGGTAGCCCGGGGGTTTGGGAGGTAGCCAGGGTTAGTAGATAGCGAGTGCAGGTAGGGGGGCCAGGGGGGTAGTTAGCCAGGGCCAGGTAGGCCGGCAGATTCTGGTAGGTAGCCAGGGTCAGGTAGGTAGCCTGAGTCAGGTAGGTAGCCATGGCCTTGTAGGTAGCCAGGGTCAGGTAGGCAGACAGGGTCTGGTAGGTAGCCAGGGTCTTGTAGCTAACAAGGGTCAGGTTGGTGGCCAGGGTCAGGTAGGTAGCCAGGGTTTAGGTGGGTAACGGGTCTGGTTTGGTAGCCGGTCAGGTACGCAGGCAGGGTTAGGTAGGTAGCCAGGGTCAGGTAGGCAACCAGGGTCAGGTAGGTAGCCAAGGTATGGTAGGTAGCCAGGGCAGGTGGGGGGAGGGGTTGGGAAGTAGCCAGTGTCTTGCAAGGGCCCGGGGCAGGGAGGTACCAGGGTTGGGAGGGGTCAGGGTCAGGTAGGTAGCCAGGGTCAGGTAGGTAGCCAGGGTCAGGTAGGCAGGCATGGTCAGGTAGGCAGGCATGGGCTGGGAGGTGCATGGTCAAGAGGTAGCCAGGGGGGTAGAAGTGGTCAGTTAGATAGTAGGGTTGGAGGGACCAGGGCAGGTAGCAGGGAGGGGTTATAGTAGCAAAAGGGCTGGTGGACCCTGGTCAGGTAGACAGGCAGGGGGCTGGTAGGTAGCCCAGGGTCAGGAGGTACCAGGTCTGATAGGGAGCCCGCGTCTGTAGGGAGCCCGCGTCTGGTGGTACCACGGTCGGAGGCAGCCAGGGTGGTAGGTAGCCGGGGGCAAAAAAGGTAGCCGGGCTGGGAAATAGCTAGGGTGAGGTAGGTTTGCCAGGGTCGGGAGGTAGCCCCGGGCCCGGTAGCAGGCAGGGTTTTTAGTGGGAGCCAGGGTAGGTAGGGAGGCAGGGGGCTGGTAGGTATCCAAAGGGCTTGTAGGGAACAAGGGTCAGGTAGGGGGCGAATAGTTGACCTTGCCCCCCGGGGGGTCAATAGTGCAAACATAGTGGTGCAAGGATCCCCCACGTTCCCCCTCAAAGCCACCATTTAAAACGGAATTTCAATCTGAAATATCGTGAGTATAATTACAGCACACACCAAGGAGTCGTGTTTCGAATGGAACACCAGTCCCCCATTTGATCAAATCGGGGGTCCCCCAGTAATACGGATTATGGAGGCGGAGCCAGGGGAACCCAAGAAAATATCCGCAGTGAGTTTTCCAGACAAAAAAAGGAAAATTTTTGGTATGAAAATCCAACATTAAAGTGATCCGCAGTACGAAATTTTATTCTTCCCCGGTTTGGAGGTAGAAAACGAAACCCCTTTAAATGAAAAGGGAGAAAACCCGGGGCGTTCCAACCCCCAAGGCTTTTAGCAACCCAGCTGATAAAACTAGCTGCAGCACCCCGAGTCAATCATGGCTCGACAAGCAAACCCCTTGGGAAATAGAAACCAAGGTTACGGCAAAACAAATTGTTTTAAGTTAGGGGTATGAGTACATCCTAGTTTCC
>JAODAL010074180.1:0-14468 GCA_025379985.1 Phyllomedusa bahiana
CCCCCCAAGCCCGCCGGCCCACCGGATGCCCCCGGGGCCGAGAAACCCCCCCGAAGACACGGGCGATCCCCCTGCCCGGGGGCCCGGGAAGGGGCCCCCTGGCGACGAGGGCCCCCCAGAGTTAATAGGGCTCAGGCGCTGCGGAGGCCTGGCCCTGCGTCTGGGTTGCTCCCCCCCCTGGGGGGGGGGGGGGCCCGGCCGTTCCGTAGCTGCCGGCCCCGGGGGCCGCCCAAACCCCCCGCCTGCACCGCGTCCTGCACCCCATGCTGCCCCCGGGGGGGGGGGGGTTAACGCAGCGCGCAGCCGGGCTCCTCACTGCCTACAGTGTGCGCTGACTGTTTTTTTTCCCGGGCAAGAGGGGGCCTTAAATACCGCCCCCCCTGCCCGGGTTTTCCTCCCCCGCGGCCCGTCCCCGCACCCGCTCCGGCCGCCCCATCGTGCCGGGTCATGCCGCGCCTCCCCCAGGGGGTGGTGCCCCGGTCCGGCGCGCTGCCCGGACAGTATATCTATGTCCATTGAAAATAAAATGGTGGTTGAAATACTCCTTTTTCCGGAAATTTTTAATCTGGGGGCATAGAATAGTTTTTCAGCACAGGGAAAAGACACCGGCCAAAAATGTACACATAGCTCTATACACAGAGAAAGGCTCACACAGAAGCCTTTAAACCGCCAAAATGTACACTACTCTTACCACAGAAATATGCTCAGCACAGGGAAACCCGACACCGCCAAACCGACACATACCAAACTAAAAAAGAATAGTGCCGACAGGGCCTGACAAAAAGCCAAAATGTTTCACATCTCATACGCAAGAATGCTCGACAGGAGCCGACACCCCAAATTTTTACAATAGCTCTATACTACAAAAATGGCCAGCACAGAACCTGACACCGCCAAACTGTAACATACCTATACTACAAGGAAAGGCCAGCACAGGGGCCTACACCGCCAAACTGTACACATAGCCTATATAAGAAATAGGCCCACAGGAACCTGACACCGCCAAACCGTACACATAGCTCTATACTACAGAGAATAGTGCTCAGCACAGGAGCCTGACACCGCCAAACTGTACACATAGCTCTATACTGCAGAGAATAGTGCTCAGCACAGGAGCCTGACACTGCCAAACTGTACACATAGCTCTATACTACAGAGAATAGTGCTCAGCACAGGAACCTGACACCGCCAAACTGTACACATAGCTCTATACTACAGAGAATAGTGCTCAGCACAGGAACCTGACACCGCCAAACCGTACACATAGCTCTATACTACAGAGAATAGTGCTCAGCACAACCACCTGACACCGCCAAACTGTACACATAGCTCTATACTGCAGAGAATAGTGCTCAGCACAGGAGCCTGACACCGCCAAACTGTACACATAGCTCTATACTACAGAGAATAGTGCTCAGCACAGGAGCCTGACACCGCCAAACTGTACACATAGCTCTATACTACAGAGAATAGTGCTCAGCACAGAAGCCTGACACCGCCAAACTGTACACATAGCTCTATACTACAGAGAATAGTGCTCAGCAAAGGAGCCTGACACCGCCAAACTGTACACATAGCTCTATACTACAGAGAATAGTGCTCAGCAGGTTTGGGGCTCATGCTGCGTTCCAGGACAGGGATATTCAATGTCCAGTTCAAGTAAAATGATGGTTCAAATCATACTGCCTTCTGGCACTTTTTAATTTGTGGTACTGTGGTACAAGACAGGGATAGTGAATGGTTTGTGATTTTTTTTCTGTGGCTTTTATAACCTAATTGTGTTGCCTAAGATGTAGCACGTATCAATTTGACTGTTGTGGATGTTAATTCCAGCTTATCCAGCCCTGTTTGGGTGTAATAATGAAGGTGTTGTTTTTGCACCAATGAAATATACCAACAGTAGCTACAAAATTTCTGTATTCAAATTTAAGTACAAGGTGGCTCTATGACCAAAACAGAGCCGCACCAAAGTAAAAAAAACACCTATTGAAATGATAATAAGGATAATAAAAGGTGGGTTTTGCACCTATGAAATACAACACCAATTACTAGCAAATTTCTGTATGGTAATATAAGTACAAGATGGGTCTTTCAACAAAACTGCCTCTTGAGAAAGCTAGGCGGCGAAACGTACGTCGAGGTCGTTTGTGGCAGGTCGCATGTCTCTTATTCCTGGGTAAAATAATTTTACATTTGTGATTATATTTTCACTATTTGATATTATTTTCTGCAGTGCATCTGGTGTATATTCATGTCACTTGATATATTACTATTGTAATTTATATTATGATGCATTGTGGTTAATTTATTTCGTTTGTTTTCTCCCAGTGTTTTTAAGTGACATATGTCCTGCTTTTTTTGTAATATGTATGATTTTTAACTGTTTTTTAGCTGTGATTAAAAACATTGTGTCAGTTTTGTGTAACGTATTTGTTATAATAAAGTTTATTGTGGATTTTTGACAATTTTACATAGTATTTTTGAGTCATCATTTTGTTTTGGTTTGTATCTGATATATTTATGGTGACAGTTGTTTGTTTGACCTGCTTCTGAATTGGTATTTCAACAAAACTGGGCTGTGCCAAAGTGAAAAACACGTAATTAAATTGTGTACTGATAATAATAGGTGGTTTTTGCACCTATGAAATACACAATCGGGCAGTCCTATGCTATCTTTACCTCTCAATCGAGCCAATCTGGCCTCTCACTGGGTCAACCGCCCTCCATTATTCAGAGAGAAAAAATAAAAAACACCCAACCTGCAAGCTGCCCTTCTTATGACAGCCTGTGAGAGTGGGCGGGGACAGAAACCCAAAATGGAAGCACCCCTTCCTTCCATTAGGGTTTAAAAACAATGTACACCAAGTATAACGTATGTTTCTGCACACAAAAAACATTTCTGAAAAAACGTGTGCAAACCTGGGTGCCACTGGCAGGGCTGCGGCACCACATGTAATTATACATGTACACACACAGACCGCCGCCAGCGGCACACTACTGCAAAAAAGGGAAACACTACGTTGGGAAAACCCTAAAAAAGCATTTTTTTCTACCCATCCAAAACCTTAAAAAACTTGAGACTCCTGTTACATATTTTGATCAAAAGTTTTTTAACCTTTTCCCACGACTTTTCAACGTGATCTCCCAAAACGGGGCAGGGCCTATGCCCATCTTTACCTTCAATCGAGCCAATCTGGCCTCTCAGTGGGTCAACCGACCCCCCATTATTCAAGAGAAAAAATAAAAACACCCAACCTGGGAAGCTGCCTTTTTATGACAGCCTGTGAGAGGGGGGGGACAGAAACCCAAAATGGAAGCAAACCCTTTTCCCTTTCCCCTAAAGGGTTAAAAATCAAATGTACACCAATATAACGTATTTTTTCTGCACACAAAAACATTTTTGAAAAAAAATATTCAAACCTGGGGGCCCCTGGGAGGGCTTCGGGAAAACATGTAATTATACAAGTACACACACAACCGCCGGGCCCGCGGCACACAAATCAAAAAGGGCCCAAAAACACTACGTGGAAAAACCCCAAAAAGCATTTATGCTAACTATCATACAAGAAAAAACTTTGAGACTCTCGGTTTTACCAATTTTAATCAAAAGAAAATTTTTAACTGCCCACGCTTTCAACGTGAAACTCCAAAAACGGGCAGCCCATTCTATCCCTTTACCTCTCAATCGAGCCAATCTGGGCCCCTCACTGGGGCAACCGACCCCATTAAATTTAGAGAGAAAAAAAAAAACACCCTACCTTTCAAGCTGCCCTTCTTTTTGAAAAACCTGTGAGAGTGGGCGGGACAGAAACCCCAAAATGGAAGCACCCCCTTCCCCTTTCCCCAAAAGGTTAAAGTCAATTTTACCCCCCAAGTTTAACGTAGTTTTTTTTTGCACACAAAAACATTTTTTTGAAAAAACTTTTGCAAACCCGGGTGCCATGGGAGGGCTGCGGCACACCCTGTAATTATACATTATTCTTCTTTAAGATTTTTCCCCGTAGTTATCATCTATTAAGATGCGCCATTTTTCAGCCTTTTCCCGTAATTTTTGGCGGCCACAAAACAGATAACAGAAAGAGCCGGGGGGAGATGTGTGGGGGGAAAGTCATGACTGGGTTGTAAAGGGTTTTCGATTGGCTGGAAAAAAAACCCAAGACCTCGTATTACCTAGAACAACGTTTCCTGTTCGGCCTTATGGTCTCTCAGCCCTCTCATAGGAATAGGACGTGGGGGCTCTGCCCGTGGCCAAACAGGGTCCCGCGAAATTTAAATCTATTTTTTTTGCACAGAGAAAAACCTCTACTATTCTGGGGATCCTTCCAATTTATTTTGAAATTTGAGATTTTTAAGATTTTATTTTAGTTTTTTTAAGAATTTTAAAGCAGCATCTACCACTGTAAAGTCACGGGGAACAGGGGGGGGGGCCCCGGGCAACACAGACAAGCCCCTATCTATAAAGAACACTGGATAAAGTTCACCAAAAACTTTGTGAAAACATTGCCCGCAATTTTCTTTAATTCTTAACAGTTTTTCTATTAGAAAAAAATTTCCTGGATATTGGGCAGCCTGAACGTAATTGGATACACATCCCCAAATTTTTAGTAACTGCAGGGCCCCTTTGGGTTTGGGGGAAAACTCCACTTTTTTTTTATCAGTAACATTTCAGATAGGTTTTTATTTTCAGTTTTTTCCCCCTTTCCAAACCCGTGTTGATATATCCACCTTGCAGTTAAATTACAATCCCGCAATCTTTTAGTCAGCACAGGTTGTTTTTTTGCCAAAAATACGTTTTATCATAAAAAAACATAACAATACGTGGGATTTTTGACTTTTGGGGCACCCCGCTTTTGTTTCATTGACGCAGCATCCACGTAAAACTTAAAAACAGCAATTTTAAAAATTTACCCCCATTTTTTTGAAAGGGTTTCAAAAAAAACCGTGTATTATAAAAAAAACATAAAAGATACGTGTTTTTTTTTTTCTTTTTCGCACCCAACTTTGTTCAATTTGACGCAGCTTTTCCCCTTTAAATTTTTAAAACAGCAATTCTATAAATCCCACAGTGAATTGAAAAGGGAAAAAAATATCGTTTATTATACGGAAACAAAACAATACTGTTTTTTGGGCTTTTGCCACCCAGCTTTTTTTTAATTTACCCCAGCATCCACGAAATCCCTTTAAAACCCGCAAACCCATAGTTTACCACAGGTGGGGAAATTTAAAGGGGGCAAAAAATACCGTGTATTAACGAAAAAAAATAACAGAAAACTTTTTTTTTGACTTTTGCGCACCCAAACTTTTTTCAATGACGGGAGCAAAGCACGGGAAATCTTAAAAAAAAGCAAATTTTATATCACCACAGGTAATTGAAAGGTGCAAAAAATCCCGTGTATTATACGAAAACATAACAGATACTGTGTTTTGATTTTTTCCCCAGTCCAATTTTTGATAGCCCCTTTGCATTTTAAATTTGAATCCACTTTTTTGTTTTGATTAGGGGGTTTTGAGAATAGCTGTTTTTGCCGTCTTTAATAAGAATTTTTCCAAAACTATTCCATACCTTCTCAAATTTTTTATTTTTCTGAACTGGAGCAAAATGCAGGTGGTAAGCGACAAAAATGGGGTTACACAAGGGGGTAGAAGTACGAGAGAAGGTGCTCCCCTTCCAGTGCTGGGCCCAAAACGCATGCCAGCGGGTCGTCATTGCAGACCGTCAGGCCTGTCACGCGGGGCAGGGGCCCCGGAATCTAAGAACGAACACGCCCAATCTGTCCTTCAGTGGTTAATGCAACCGCATCTAGCTCTACCTCCTCGTCCTCCCGTCACGGCCACAAATTCGTCATCAGCATCATCGCATCCGTCCAACATGAAACACCCAAATGTCAACCGTGTACCCACCACTGTGGATAATCCATTGTCTAAGACCTCTTTTATGACAAAATAGGTTTGGGGTCAGAAGGCATGTTAAAAAACAAAGGATGTTTAGTCTCTTTCTGCTTATGATTTAGTCCAGTTTCTGATCCCAGAGGAGGTGAAGGAACCGGTCAATCCAAAAATCCCGGGCGGTTCGGCAACGCCTTGCAACCCTTGCTTTAGCCTGCAGCTTCTGGTGCAAAAGTCAGGACGACCAAGTCACCTATTTTGATGATATGTGATAGACATTGCGACCATCCTGGCTTTTTTCCCCAAATTTTCTTGCGAGCGCTTCATCAGTGGCGAGGAGGAAAAAAGAGGGGGGTGTGTCAATACGGGTCCCCCAAAAAAAGGGAGGGGGCGGGTCGCAAAGTCCCTGAAAAGATTCCGCCAGCCCCCGGTCAGCGAAAACCCCCGGGCTCCCCGTTTATGGGCCGTAAAAAAGGCCCCGGGAAACCTCCCAACCCGGGGCCTTCTTTGAGCAAGCCTTTTATTTCACCCAGCGACGTCATATGCCGCCTTTGCCGTAAACGTAAAAGTGGGAAGGAAAAGAGAACCTTAAGTGGTTAACCACCCCCAAAACATGTCTGGGTCACATGCAGCGAATGCATGAGTTGAAATGGAGGGAACATTTGGGCCAAAAAAGCCAGACCGACCCCGGGGGCCCCCCAAAACCACTTTTCACACCCTCTGTCCCCGGGCCCCTCCTCCTCCGCCACCCCCAAAGCGTTCCTCACCCTCCCCATTTCTTTTCAGGTCATGATCAGGGATCAGCCTCCGCTTCAGCCTCCCCCCGGGTCCCCGAGAAACCCACCACCCCCAAAAAAGGCCCCCTTTCCTACCGGGGCTTTTTCCCTTTCCCCATTTTTGATAAACCTGCATGCCGTAAAGCGCCGGGCCCTAGCACCACCTTCGTCTTCCGGGTTTTGGGGGAAGAAGAAGAAAAAACTTAACCCAAACCCACCCCAAAAGGGCCAAAAGCCTGAATGTCGGCATTGCCAGGTTTTTGGCCCTTTGGGAAAATGTTTCCCTTTTCCCGTCGGGGTGGACACAGAGGGTTGAAACCATTTCAGGGGCCCTCACCTCCCCCCAATACCAGATCCCCAGCAGGCATTTCTTTGCCAGAAAAGCCGCCCCCTGCCCGGGCCGCCCGTGTCCCCAAAAATTTCAAGCGCGTTGCCCTGCACCCCTGGGGCCGGAAAAGCCCAAACCACCACCGCACATGACTATTAAGCACGGCCAAGGCCGCTAAAAACCTCTGTGCCCAGCTCACTGGGTGACTTTTTGGATGCCCTCGGGGGGTGAGGGGGTGGCTCCCCAGGCGCCGCACGTTTCTTCAAAACAGCGGGGAAATGGTCGGGGTTTTTTCCCCCCCCAAGGGTTTTCCTCTGGGGGGCATCATTTTCCCAAGGGGACCCCAAAGGCCGTTTTAAAATTTTTTAATCTCCCTTTTTGGAACCATTAAACACACAGGTCGGATTTTGTGGACGGCCCCCCCGCAACGAGCCCGGGGAAGCGCTGGCTGGGGGACAAAACCTTTCCCCCGGGCAAGGTGATGTGCAAATTTTTTGGCGAAATCTGCTGGCCGCCCTTAAGATCAGTAGGCGGGGAGCACATCCCTTCCCCTGGCACATGTCTTTAACCTTGTCGGTCCAAAAATTTCTAAAGAAAAAA
Organism: Phyllomedusa bahiana; assembly: GCA_025379985.1. Lineage (NCBI taxonomy): Eukaryota > Metazoa > Chordata > Amphibia > Anura > Hylidae > Phyllomedusa > Phyllomedusa bahiana. The sequence goes on from JAODAL010074180.1 coordinate 7,591, forward strand.
CCCCGGGCGGGACTGCCTGCTGAAGAAGGCTCAGGTCTATTTCCCACATTTTCCCCCTTTTCGCACCCTGCCCCGTCCCCCTGGCGGGCGTTGAAAGCGTCAGCTTCCTCGGCCTCCCCCGTAAACCCTCTCATTTTTGACGGGGCAACACCGGGAAAAATTTTCCCCCTCCACATGCCCCAAGCGTTTGGGGGGGGAAGCACGCAATGCCACAACGCAAAAACGAAGGGGCACATGGCCGGGACAAAAAGCGGTGCGGACCCCGGGGTGTTAAACCACCGAAAAGTGGAGGCAGGTGAAAGACTCTGCACCACCCTTTGCCAGTTTTGAAGAACCCCCAAAAATGGTCATTGCGGACGATCCCCTTTTGCACATGAGAAATTTTTGGTGTTTTTAAGTTCGGGAAGGGAGGGTTTGGGGACACTCTGAAACATCAGGTCCCACCACGACGGGGGAGGAGAACCCCCTTACAGATGCAGACCCCGGACCCCTTTTCCCCTCCGTCAAATCCACAAGGCCCAAACATTTTTCCCAAATTTTATCGGTTTTTCTTAGGCATTGGTTTTCAGGGTCCACAGCAGGGGCCAAGGCGGCCCCCCCCCAGCTCTCGGGGTTGCATCTTTCTGAGGCAAGTCGGGGCTGTGTTGAAGTTTTGGGGCCAAAGGGAAGGGGAGGAAAAGGGGGAAAAAATTTTTAAGACCCCGACTTCCCTGCTTTGGGAAAGGGGTTTTGGCGTGTTTTTTGAGGCAGATAGGAAAAATAAATTTTGCAAAGGCCCCCCTCAACCGAGAGGTTTGGGGATCTAAAGGCTCCATCTCTCAATTTTTTCTTGGATCCCCCTTTTCCCCTCAAACATGACCCTTTCGGTTTAAAGGGCATCAAAATGAACAACATTACCCGGGTGCCACCCCGCCCGGGGTCCCCGTTTCAAAACAAACTCCCGCACTTTCCTTCCACCCACCCAAAAAGGGGAGTAAAAAGCAGGGAAAAGGAAACCCTTTTTTTTATTGATCAACTGAGACAACTGTTTTTCGCGCTTCACGTTCTTCAAAAAGTCAGGGTGAACAACCCAGCGACATGGGCAGCAGTAAAAGGGGCCAAGCATTTCCCTAGCGGCAGCACGGGAAACAGCAGGCAAGGGGGCAAAAGCCTAATGGGTACCTTTTTTCAATCTTATTTACCACCTAAACCAAAGCAAGCAAGCAGGCCACCCCAAAACCAACCCAGGAAACCCCTTAAGATCATGGGGGCACGACTATTTTGCTCTCAAACCCGAAGTTTTTTGGGAAAGTGGTTTTCCGGGCCCAATAGACTTCTGGGATTTCCAAAAAGGGCGAAGGCCCCCAGCTTTGGGTCGCCCCGGCCCTAGAGGTGTTGTTTCCCGCCCACAACCCCGTCATATTTTAGCCGATCCAAACATAGCCGGGGGAGTCATTACTGAAAAAACGGGATCCGGCTTTCCACAGATAATTTTTGGAAACGTTTTACTTTTAACAAATGAATCAGGCATGGATCTCTGATGATTTTGTGGGGGCCCCCCAAATTGGGCCCAGGTCCCCGAATTTGTTTTCTGTCCCACTTCACATTCCCCCCTCCAAACCCGAAATGGGGCCTCGGGGTTGAAAAACTTTTTTTTTAAAATGAAAATTTTTTTTACTTTCCCTTTTTTTTTCTCAAATTCCCCAAAAGTTTTATTTTTCTGGGTTTTTCTGTGATAGACTAAAAGACACCAAGGTTTCATACATAACAAATTCCATTTACTCAAATTAATCTTTAGAAAATTTTTTACTTTTTTCAAATTTTTTTGGGGGGATGTTGCCTCACAAATTTTTTTCATGGCTGAGAAAATCATATTTATTTAATTTTTTGGGGTCATGGGGGCTGTAGATACAGCAATAACATGGTCCTTTGGAACAGAAAATTGCTTCTAAGTGGGATTTTCTCCTTCACAATTTTTAACATTTTCTGAGAATCATATTTAAAAAATTTTTTTTGGGGGCCCTGTTGCTGTGAGAAAAGCTATATTTAATTTGGGCCTTTTGGGAAAAGAAATGTGGGTTCTAAAATGCATTTCTTCCCTTTACAATTTTTTTTCGAGGGAAGAAGGGCCCTTTTTTTTAATTTTTTTTGGGGCATGTTCTGTTTAGATACAAACAATAATTTATGGTCCCTTTTGGAACAGAAATTTGGGTTTTTAAGTTGGGGATTTCTCCCCCCACAATTTTTTTAAAATGGGCTGGGAAATCTTTTTTTTAAAAATTTTTTTTGGGGCTTGCTGCTTTTAAATGCACAAAACTAAAAGTCCCATTTTGAAAAAGTTGGTTTTTTAATAGACAAATTTTTCTTTAAAAAATTTTCAAAAAATGGCTTTATGGGGGCATGTTTTTGAATTTTTTTGGGGGGGTTTTTCGTGACAATGCAGCTTTTACAAAAGGTCCCATTTCTAAAAAAAAAAGGTTTTTTTAACAGGGCATTTGTTTTTTCCATGGTTCCCAAAAGTTTGGGTCAAAGGGGATGGTGCTTTTCAAAACAGGGAAAATTTGGACAATGTTAATGGGCACATATTGGGAAAAAGACTTGTTTTTCAAGATCTTTAACATAGCAATCAAACCCCCCTTAAATTGGGGACAACCCATTTAATTTTCAATTAAAAAAGAGGGAAAAAAAGACAAAGGTTTGGGGTTCCAACCGATTTTAAAAAAAGGGGGTTTTTCTAGAAATTAAAAATACAAAAAAAAATTGCATGTACAAAATAAACTTTTAAAAAAAAACTTGACCAATGTAGGTTATTCGAGGACATGGGGTAATTTGGGTTCACCCACAGGGGAACAAAGTAACAGAGACCATTTCCTTTTCCCCGCACGGGTTTAGTAAAATGAGAAAAAGAATGCCAAGATAAAGGGCACCTGGGTGGGAACAGGAGCGTTTAAAAACCACCAGTATTTCCAAGTGAAGGGCCCAAATTTTTTTCCCAACCATACGGGGGGGCAAGCGCTACCCAGCCAAATTTACTGGGAATGAGGAAGGCTGGAGTTTTTCCCCACTTTTCCCCTTCCGCACTCTGCCTTTACACGACAGTTTTCGTTGCTTGCGTTTTATCAGGGCAAATTTTAACCCCGCGTGTTTAAAAAATGACGGACCCCCAGCCTGTGCCTCAACCCCACCCACTTTTAACCCGGGCCCCCCTGGGTCATGCTGGGCCCAGGACAAGGGGAAGTCCCCAAAGTCCAGGAAACTAAAAAGGTGGTTGAAAGACTTTCCTTTTTTTCCGGCCACTTTTTTAAAAAGTGGGGGTCAAGCAGGTTTGGGGGCCCTGCTGTGGGGCCCCGGACAGATATAGTCAATGTCCAGTGAAACTAAAAAAAGGTGGTTTTAAAAACCCTTTTTTTCCGCCACTTTTTTAAATCTGGGGGTTATGCAGGGGTTTTTTGGGCCCCATTGGGTGTGGCCCAGGACAGGTATAGTTTAAAAGTCCAGTGAAACAAAATGGTGGTTTTAAAGACTCCTTTTTCCAGCACTTTTTTTAAAACTGGGGGGTTTTGCAAAGGTTTTGGGGCTCATGCCTTTGGGCCCCCGGGTAGTATAGGGCAAAATTCCCCGTGAAACTAAAATGGTGGGTTTAAAGACTCCTTTTTTTTCCCGGGACTTTTTAAATCCGGGGGGCATGCAGTTTGGGGCTTATTCTGTGGGGCCCCGGACAGGTTAGTCCCAAAGCCATTTAAAAATAAAATGGTTGGTTTAAAAAACTCCCTTTTTTTTTTTCCGGCACTTTTTTAAATGTGGGGGCCCTGCAGGTTTGGGGCTTTAAAGCTGTGGCCCAGGAACCCGGGATAGTCAAAGTCCAGTGAAACTAAAATGGGTTGAAAAACCTTTTTCCGGCACTTTTTAAATGTGGGGGTCATTTCAGGGTTTTGGGGCCCCGCTGCTGTGGCCCCCCCCCGGACAGGGATAGTCAATGTCCAGTGAAACAAAAACGGTGGTTGAAAGACCCCTTTTTTTTCCCGGGCCTTTTTAAAACGGGGGGGCATGCAGGTTTTGGGGGGGCATTTCTGCGTTCCAGGGCAAAGGGATAAATTCCCCCTGTCCAGTTCAATTTAAAATTTTTTGGTTTAAAAACCCTACTGCCTTTTTGGCACTTTTTAAATTTTTGGGGATGCAGGGTTTAAAAAGGTTTATGCCCGGGGGTTCAAGACAAAAGATATGAAAAGGGGTGGTTTTTTTTTTTTTTTGAGGGTTTTTTAAAAACCCAAATTGGTTTTCCTAAATGTAGCAAATATCCAAATTTACTGTTTGGAATTTTTAATTTTTCCCGCTTTTTTCCAGCCCTTTTTGGGTGTAAAATGAAGGGTTGTTGCTCTTTCCCCTAGACTTTAATGGTCATTTGCTCATAAAACACTGCTCACTAAACGAAAAACCCAAACGATGGGGGCCGACATCGGCTATTCCCCCCATGTCGGGTAGCCAACGAATCGCTCAACACTACTGGACATTGAAGTTTAAAAATGGCACCTCCCTGGGGACATCATACAGTTTTAAAAATGGGGGGATTTCCCGCCAACAAATTTTTAAAATGCTAACCCTTTTTCCCCGCTTTCAAGGGGGCATGTGCTAACCGGGGCAACTGCCTCCCATTCCGTCCTTTTTATGTCCCTGTTTACTAATCAGATAGGGAGGGAAAAAAAAAAAGATAAAAATTTTTTAAATTTTAAGATTAAAAAAGTAAACACCAGGCCGAAAACAGACAAGGGGTTTTTCTCAATAGAAAATCCCCACAAAATTTTAAAAGAAAACCAACCTTTCCAAAAAAAACGGGATGACGTCCCAAAAAAAAGGACGCTCCCCGGCCGGGAACCTAACCCTTAAAATAATCTTTAAAACCCTATTGGGAAACCCCCTTTCCCAACATGTTTCAACCCTTTTCCCAAAATGTCCAAAAAAAGGTTTCCTCAGGGGACAATTTATAAAGGGAGAAGAATATATACAGGGGGTCTATAGAATCAAAAAAACAAGGGTATTACAGAGTATATAGCACTAAATAAAACAAGGGTATAAGAGACAGGAGGATGTGGAAGTGCACCAATAATACCAGCACCACACACCTAAAAATGAACAGCCAAAATTTGTGCACCTAAACATAAAAAGTAAAATATGCAGCCACAACAAGAATGATAATACCTAAGGAGTGTGGTATCAATAGTCCAAAAAAAGAAAATTTGGGACCAAGAGTAAACTTATGCCACAGTGGAGACTTACAGACCGCACAAGGGGGAAGTGTCCACCGATAGTGATTGTTCAATAACAAGACACTCACTGATGCCAAATACAGTGCACGCATCTCACCAAAACATGGCAATATCGCCTAGAATGGACAAGTTTATCTATAAGACAAAGGAGATAAAAATCTCGTCAACTTTGAGAAAGACAATGCAATCTTCCAAAAAGGTAAAGTTGAAATAGAGAATTACCTCAAATGTGGATAAGAATCACCTGCAAGCCCTTTCCCCACAATGTCCGGTAATGGCAATCAATGCCACTCATATGTGGGGCGTCCGGCGCGATACACACGGCGCCACGGTCGCCTGCGCACGTTACCAACACTGTCCCGTGAGAGCCAGTATGGCCCCGCGCATCCCACACTCCAGGAAGCAGCTGCTGAGAGACGCTGAAGGCGCTTCAATCTCGCGCCCCTCTAATCAGCATTCCTGAGTTCCGGCCAATGTGACCCAGACTCCCGCCCCTAGCAACAGTCAAATCAGCTAGGGCGTCCCCAGCTCACAGCTAACACACAATGCATGTTGCACGCTGAGTTTAAAGGCCAGGGTGCAAATCAACAGTGGTATTAAATAAAACCACTGGATTAAATAACGGTAACAGCAACATTTAAGACTGATTAGATACTCCTAAAGACCAGTGGAAGCAGCTAAGGCATATAGAAGCAATGCTACTAACAAAGTAAATTGACAGCTAACACACATGCAGCTATATTTCATAAGCCCATGAGTGTCACAGGGTTCTTTTGCCCCTAATATGGGCTTGGAGTGCCTGATGTTATTAAGTATTACTGGACAACGCAGTTAAGGAGAATCCCAGCTTGGTCCTCCTTATTTGCCTATACTAAATGGGCAGAAATTGAACAATTATGGCTTGCTCCAGTACATCCTAACTCACTTTTATGGAACACTATGTCCATAAAAACTGATTCACCTCTTTTGGTCCCTATGAAGTTACTGAGGGATATTTGATGTATGTTCCAAACAGTTTCCACTTTACTCTGAAGCCTCAGCTATAACTTCGTTTTTATTTCATCCACTTCTCTTGGCTATTTCAATGACTACTTACTTATATGAGACCTTGGTTTGATAAACGACTCTTCTGCTTTTCAGACATTGTTGATCATAATACAAGAAAAGTGCTTTCATTTGAAAGCATTAAGTCAAAGTTTGATATTCCGGAATCACACCATTACTCCTACTTTTACATACGTAATTTTTTCTGACATATCTTAACCTTTTACGGCCGGAGCAAGTTTTGACCTTCCTCACAGAGCTCCGGTTTTAAAATCACTTTATGTGAGAATAACTTCTTGACACTTTTACTTTTATCTGAGTGATTCAGAGATTGTTTTTTCGTGAGACATTGTGCTTTAAGTTAGTAATACATTTTGGTCCAAAAAGTACTTGTTTATTTGTGAAAAATATCAAAATAACATGAAAATTTGCAAACGTTTGCAAATTTCAAAGTTCAAAAATTTCTGTGTGTAAGAAGATAGTAACCACTCAAAAAATTTATAAAATACATCTACCATATGTCTACGTAGGTTGGCCAAAATTTTTTTACATTTTTTTTTACCACATTAAGGGGCTTAAAATTTTGTAGTA
>JAODAL010074181.1:0-14468 GCA_025379985.1 Phyllomedusa bahiana
TTTAATCTTTTAAAGGGGCTCACTACAAAAAACCCTTTATCGAACCCACTATTGGGACTACGATCGTTTCGATAGCCAACGAAAATCGCTAAACACTAGGAAACCTGGGAAGTATTAAAAATTCCATTAGCCCAAAAAATGCCAAAATAGGATACCAGTCTGCAGCACATAAGAATATAACTACAGTATAGCAAATCAGAAACTGTATCATACACAGTAAAGCAATCAAAGTTTTAGTAGACAAGTCTGAAATGTCTTACCTCAAATGCCAGCAAGAAAATATCTGCTGTGTTTCAAGTATGAAATACTGTCCAAATTTAAAGACCAAAACCACACCCTACAAATTTGGCATTTGCTATCTCACTAGACAGTAACAATTCATTTGGCAATGACGTGTTGCTGTCCTAAAGTCTCATTTTTATGCAGGAACTTGGCAAATGTATTAAAAAGTCTTTAGACATTGTAATGGAAAATTACTTCTTTAGACATCTACATTCAAAAATACATTTATTTCAAGCTGTTCTATACAATTCTTAGCCTTAGCTTATCATGTATATGGTTTTTTAAGATCCCCAAAGATGATATGGATTCTATAGGCCTAAATCTGGTTGGTGCTGGTTAAACTGGGAAGTGGAGTCTAAGGCATCTACTGGTCTTTACACTTAAAGGGAACCTGTCACATAGGTTGTGCCCTCCTTGCTGGGGCAGCAGGTAGTGTCAGACATGCTTTTTTCCCGCACTGTGCCCCTTATTCTGAAGATGCGCAGTTTTAGGCATTTACCCCTCAAATTTTTTTCATGAGCAGTTGTTAGCTCCACCCACCAAAGGCAGCCCCACCCACTGACAATTATTCAAATGTTTCTACCTTTTTAAAGAAATGGTTTGTCTTTAGGGTGGGGGGGGTTGAAAAAAAAACTGACCCTGAAGGAATCTTCGAATGACTTCTGGCTGAAAATGCAGATTTGAGCATTAAATACACAAAAACTCAGCATCTTACAAATAAGGGACACAGCACGGGAAAACCAGGTTGCACTACCTTGTTTTCCTCACCCAGGGGGGAAAAAAACTATGTGACAGGTTCTCTTTAACCCTTGCAATGAGGTATGGACTTTGCTGCAAAAGGACTTATGTTGTGGTTTTCAGAATAATCACCGATTGCAGTAGTATCACGAGCTGTCACCTGGGGAGCAGGCAGATGGACAGCCCCAGAGGAAAGAAAAAGGCATACAATGTAGCAGAGTACAGCTTGACCATGATCACGGCTTTTCGTTTATCTGCTCTGATCTGTAAACAAAGGCCATTGAAAGCATTGAAAAAGTTGAGATAACATTCTATGCCGTGACATCACGGTGCAATATCTGTTTTGTTTAGTTCTGCTACATCTGTACTAAGGACAAGGCAGAAGCAACCCAGAAGCAAAGCCAAGGTCAGTATCCGGGTAAATCACGAGTAAAAAACAAGAATAATAGTCCAAAGAATAAGAGTCATGAAAGTGAATGAATCTCAAGTAGCAGAGATTCAAATTTACATGAGTTTCCAGGCCCTAAATCATCTTCGTGTGAATTGTCATTTGTATGGAGATGCTTAAAATCAATTAAAACACATGGAAAAGCTAATATAATTACTGCAGTTTTCTTTTAAAAACAAAAAATTATAAAAAAAAAGGCACCCGGTGGCTACCTATTTCTTAACCCCTTAAGCCGAACGCCTGAAAAGTAGTTAAGGGGCCGAACATTTTTTTTGTTTTTGCCCCTTGCTTTTAAAAATTTAAATTTTTTTTTTTTTTCAGGACCATTGGGTAGGGCCCGTTTTATTCGGAAAGTTGTACTTTATGGGGGAAAAGTTTAAGTTCACTTTTAATTTATTGCCGAATTTTATTTTTTTTTTTTTTTACACCATTCACATTTCACACTAAAATTGTTTAAATTTAAATTTACAGGTTATTTCGTGTGGGGGATACCAAATTGTTAGGTTTTTTTGTGGTGTAATTTATCCCAATTATTTTTTTTTTCGGCAGTCTGTGCAATATCTTTTTGCTGGTTACCATGCCAAAATAAGCTAAATCCTTTTTGTATCCCGTTCTAGCACATTTGGAAAATTTAATTATTTTTTTTTTAAAAATAGCAGTAAATAAAGTTTCTTTTTGATTTTTCCTCCCCCCTCGCCCGGATTTTCTCCTCTTCGTTTTGAAAACTGGTATACATTTTGTGTTTACTTTTCACTGTGATTGGGGAATAGTTTAAGTTCACTTATAAATAATTGCAGTATTTTTTTTTTATTTACACCATTCACATTTCACACGTACTAACTTGTTAGATTAATTCTACAGGTTATTACGGTCGTGTGGATACCAAATATGTGTAGGTTTTTTTGTGCGTGTAATTTATGCACAATTATTTTTATTAAATATTTATTTTTATTTTATTTTTTTTTACACTTTTTTTTTACACTTTTTATGTTTTTTTTAACTTTTTTTTTACTACCATGAAGGGAGAACTGTTTAACATTTTTTTAATTTTTTTTACACTTAGTAATGTATTAGCATATTCATATATGTTAGTACATTCTAATCTGTGTCAGTCTGACACAGGCAGTGATTAGGACAGCACAAAGTGTGTCCTAGTCACTGGCTTAGTACACAGACAGCTCTGGGGCCACACTAGGTCCCCAGAGCTGACTGTGCAGCCGTTCCCCGGGCTCTGTCGGGTCACCGGGTGTTCCGATCACCCAACAGAGCAGGGGAACCCTTTGATCAGCTATTAATACTTCTAGTTCATTAATTTTGTTGGTCAGACTCCTGGCATTGGTCAGCATGCAATTTATAGATTTTTCAGTTTTTATTCCTTTCTCCCTGATCTTTTTATCTATTGCTACACCCCCTCCCTCCACTCCACCCCCTGTTTTATTCCTAATTCCCAGCTCTCTATCTTCACTATCTTGCATGCTATAAGTGAAGTTAAACAACCCCCCAGTCCCTAGTTTAAATATTCCTCCAACTTCCTGGCCATTTTGTCCCCCAATACAGCTGCACCCTCCCCATTTAGGTGCAGCCCATCCCTAGCATAGAGTCTGTAGCCAATACAGAAGTCAGCCCAGTTCTCCAAAAACCCAAATCCCTCTTTCCTACACCAATTTTTGAGCCACTTATTCACTTCTCTAATCTCCCGCTGCCTCTCTGGCCTGAGCTTTTGGCCTAAGTCCCTGAAATCGTTTTTAAGGACACTCCACCTACCTCTAACTTTGTCATTGGTGCCAATGTGGACCATGACAGCTGGATTCTCACCAGCCCCACCCAGCAATCTGTCAACCCGATCCGCGATATGTCGAACCCGGGCCCCAGGTAACCAACACACTGTTCGACGATCCCGGTCTTTGTGGCAGATTGCCCTGTCTGTGCCCCTAATAATTGAGTCCCCAACTACTAGCACCTGTCTAGCCTGACCTGCACTCCTATTCCCCATCTTACTGGAGCAGTCAGGGGTAGTGTCTTGCTGCAGCAATGCTATTTCTGAACCGACATCCCTCTCATCCGCCAATCTTGCAAATTTGTTGGGGTGTACCAGTTTAGGACTAGCCTCCCTGACACTCTTCCCTCTACCCTTCTTTCTTACTGTTACACATTTAGCTGCCTTATGTTCCTGCACCTCCATGCTACCACCCTCCCCAGTATCTACACCTGCGAGTGATTGCTCAGTGGGCAGCCGGCTCGCTTCCAAGTTGGCAATGGATCTCAGTGTCGCCATTTGCTCATTTAGATCCAGGATCCGGGCTTCTAAATGTGCAGTGTGCACACATCTTGCACAGCAGTATGCCCCTTCGAACTGTTGCTCAAGGATGGCATACATTGCACAGGTTGAGAATGTCTGTGTAGTATAATGCCATATAGAGGCACCATTCTGAGAGAGTACTCACAGCTCTGTAGTATAGAGCAGTAGGGACTAGAGATATAGCAAAACTAAACTTGACAGATAACACATTTTGATATTATGACACAGGAAGTTATCTCAACTATTTAAATGGTTGTAAAACTCTGCTACATCTGTACATGTGTTGTGTACATGACTCCTTAAAGGGGTTGTCTCCTCTCAAAGTTTCATAGGATGCTTGAACGAAATAATGCTGCTTTGCTCTGCCACTTTCTCAAGCTGTCTGTAATTAGCATATGAGCTCAGTGTATTCAGACCTCTGCTAATTAGATAAAAATCATGATGTCAGGACCAGGGAAGCTTCTAAGGTAAAGTAAACAGCAGTAATTACTGGCTATTGTCTGAAAGATCAGATAACACACAAGCTCTCACTGTCCGAAGTTGTGAGCTGCCAAGACCTGTGTGATGACATCACTCCATGCTATCAGATAGAACAAACAGCAGGGGAAAAGGATTACACAGGTCGTTTACTTGGGGAACCAGAGGGAGCACAGAAGGTGATACAATCACTTGTAGCTCCTTAACAAAAAAAAAAGAACAACGCAATATATTTGGAAAACATCTTTATTTAGTGTTCTCTACATGTTGAAAGCTAATCTTTGTAGCGAGACAACCCTTTAATTAAAGGCAAAGCTGCATTCGGGTTTTTAATTCCATAGACTAGAGGACAAAGTACTAGGTATAGTAACCTTTCTGAAATATGAACATTTCTTGACCATCTTCCATCCATCCTTGTGACACTAAATTTTTTACCATCAAAATCTCATTCTTGTTAAGATTTCATTTTACTTGTAATGAGCTTTAGCTCACAGAATCCTTGTCTTTACCATGTTTATTTTTAAAACTGAGGAATATTTCCCACACGTCTGCAGTCTACATTTCTAAGAAATGTTGCACCCTAGCATTATTTCTAAGTATCCTTGTTAAATTTCTGGTATATGTATATTTTTATCTATATAACATAGAAATGTTCTAAAAAAAAGTTATTGTTTTCAAACCAGATATATTTGACTAGCATTGCAGTGTTTCCGAACGTTTTTCCAATGCCAACAAAGTGACTGGTATGTATTACGTAACAAAATATGTCAAATGCAGAGAATACCAAATAAGGCTAAAAAGTATTCACATGACTGACAAGCAAGATAGAAGTTTTTGGCTATGAATGAAACAAATTGCGGGTGTTATGCCAAATCAGTACCATAGTTTTATTTAAGAGGACATATAGTCACTTTTGTTTCAGAGACCACTAATACAATAACACTAACATAACAGCTCATAAAGAGTGATATATTTATTTGACTGAAAGTAGAAATATTTACTGCCATGCTAAGTTACTGCTCCTGAAACTCCATTGAGAAATCTCTGTGATGGACTAACACATGAGAGAAGGATTGTATTCCCATAGGTGAATCTGGAGTTCATCATAGAGCTGCTGCATCGCTACCTCACTCCATCGTTAGTCAGTTATATAGGTAGAATAGGATTTTGTCTGCAGGAGTCTGAGTGTCAACATTTTTTGAGAACAGATAAATTGTACCATAGATTGACTGTTTTTAAAGAAGGTCAAACACATCTAAGGGACATTTATAGTGTAACTCCTCTGATTGCATTTTGAAATAGAATATGAAGAACTCAAACCAATAGGAACTAGGAAAAGAGGTAAGTCATGGCCCTAATGCGGGTTGTCATCACTAACATTTACAGTGAACAAAAGCACACATTTCTGCTTAATTCCTGCTTTCTCATGGGCAAGGCCTATGACTTTATTGTTTTTTTTAGAAGACAGTAGAGAAAAATCAGCAATTTTACCATGTTTTTTAGGTTTTGATTTTGTGGCATTTGCTTTGCTCAACAACATGATAATTTTATTCCATGGGTTATTACGATTATGGTGACAAAAAGCTTATATTATTTTAATTTTTTTCTGTATAAAATAAACATTTTTGTAATGTGTATAAATATATATTATATATATATAATATATATATATATATATTATATATATATATATATATATATATATATATATATATATAAATATATATATATAATATATACATTTTTTAATGCAGCGACACACACGGAACCCAAAAAAAAAATTATTATATATGGAAAAAACTTCCGCAGCACTCATCAGGATAAAGTAAAAAACGTGAACCGTATATTCCCACATATCACAAGACGACGTATCGGCTCCCTCACAGAGCCGTTTTCTCTGTATCTATTTTTTTTTTCTCTGTATATATATATAATTATATATATAATATATATATATATATATATTATATATATATATATATATATTATTGTTTCTGGTTGCGTGTGTGTCGCTGCATTAAAAAATGTATAACATTTTTATCTTTTCAGCACTAGAGCTATGTGAGGGCTTCACACAGTTGTGCACCACTTTTTTATGGTGTTCTTTGTGTTTGTTTTATTGTAAGGGTCGTTACAGATGTGGCCACACCAGTAATGTGGATCTTTAAAACAATAAATGACATTGTCATAGGAAAGTAATTATTTTTCCTACATGAATTAAAAAAATTATCACATCTACTTTGGTATATACACTACATGTATGTCTGAATACCATCATAAATGTATTCAAACATACATTATACGATCACATACCCCCTCTTTTTTTTTACTACATTTCTTGTTTTATGATGTGTATAATTTACTTATGGTAAAGAATAGCGTAGCCTGCCACTAAATACCTTTGTAATGGTGATTAGGCATATAGTCACAGTGTAGACAACTACAGATGTAACAGAGATTAACTGGACCATGATATAATTGCTTTTCATGTTATGTGCTCTTGTCTCAAAACAAAAGTTATTGAAAAGCAATGAAGAACTTAAGGTAACATTGTGTGCAGTAATATTTTGGTGTGTATCTGCCACGTTAAGGTTTGCTACATCTGTATGTAGATGTGAACATACCCTAAAACTGTCTGGCAGCCTTTTAAGAGGTCTTTTCAGGTCTGCCATGGCAACCCACCGGCTAGGGTTGCCAAACTGTTTTTTTTAATTATTATTTTTGTCTGGTCAGTTTAGTAACATGTGACAAAGAAATAGCAGCAATAACTGTGATATGTAAATGATGATAATTTCAATCACAATAAATCGTTACAAACTCCTCCGGCTTCAACAAATTATGAATACATTAATATTTTATGGACACTGTAAAAATGTACTTACTTTTAAAGATTGTCCAGGAATTTGCAACCAATTGTTAACCCTGCTGTCAGGACTCTACATTCACATTGAAGGGTGACTACTCAATTTGTCCAAAGACTTAGATACCCAAATTAGCAATCACTGTGACATCTTAGATGTTGAACGGCTGTCATTCATGGTGGTGGTTCAGCTAGGCTCCTAGCAGGACTGGGATATAGTGTTGAGCGATTACGTTGGCCATCAACATCGGTCGATGGTCGATAGCCGACCATCATCGACAAGTTATTCAATGGTCGATGGTAGATTATGATCGATGACCATTAAAGTCTATGGGAGAGCAACACCTTCATTCTTACACCCAAACAGGGCTGGAGAAGCTGGAATTAACATCCACAACAGTCAAATGGATATGTGCTACATCTTAGGCAACACACTTAGGTTATAAAAGCCACAGAAAAAAAATCACAGACCATTCACTATCCCATTCACCACAGCATGACCCTTAAACCTGCATGACCCACAATTTAAAAAATGCCAGAAGGCAGCATGATTTGAACCATCATTTTACTTGAATTGGACAACAAATATCCCTGTCCTGGAACGCAGCATGAGCCCAAAACCTGCATGACCCCCAGATTAAAAAGTGCCGGAAAAAGGAGTCTTTCAACCACCATTTTAGTTTCACTGGACATAGACTATCCCTGTCCTGGGCCACAGCATGAGCCCCAAACCTGCATGACCCCAGATTAAAAAGTGCCGGAAAAAGGAGTCTTTCAACCACCATTTTAGTTTCACTGGACATTGACTATACCTGTCCTGGACCACAGCATGAGCCCCAAACCTGCATGACCCCAGATTAAAAAGTGCCGGAAAAAGGAGTCTTTCAACCACCATTTTAGTTTCACTGGACATTGACTATCCCTGTCCTGGGCCACAGCATGATCCCCAAACCTGCATGACCCCAGATTAAAAAGTGCCAGAAAAAGGAGTCTTTCAACCACCATTTTAGTTTCACTGGACATTGACTATACCTGTCCTGGGCCACAGCATGAGCCACAAACCTGCATGACCCCCAGATTAAAAAGTGCCGGAAAAAGGAGTCTTTGAACCACCATTTTAGTTTCACTGGACATAGACTATCCCTGTCCTGGGCCACAGCATGAGCCCCAAACCTGCATGACCCCAGATTAAAAAGTGCCGGATAAAGGAGTCTTTCAACCACCATTTTAGTTTCACTGGACATTGACTATCCCTGTCCTGGGCCACAGCATGAGCCCCAAACCTGCATGACCCCAGATTAAAAAGTGCCGGAAAAAGGAGTCTTTCAAGCACCATTTTAGTTTCACTGGACATATACTGTCCCTGTCCTGGGTAGCGCTTGCCCCTCCATAAGAGTGCGGACCAATTGAGCTTCACTTGGAAATACTGGTGGTTAACGCTCCTGTTCCACCCAGGTGCCCTTTTTCTTGGCATTCTTTTTCTCATTTTACTCAATGTGCTGGAGGAAATTGTCTCTGTACTTTGTTCTCTGTCCGTGCTCCATACTCCATGTCCTCTGAATAACCTACATCTGGTCAAGTTTTCCTGTACCTCCATTGTACAATTCAGAGGAATTTTTTTACCAGCTATTTTGTACATGCAAGTTTTTTAGTAGTTTAATTCTAGAAAACACATTTTTAAAATAGGATGGAATCCCACCATGTCTTTGTTTCTCTTTTTTTAATTGTATTAAATGGGTTGTCTCAGTACAGGGATTGATAGCTATGTTAAAGATCTTGCAAAAACAAGTCATTTTGCAATATGTGTCCATTAACAGTGTCCTACCTATTCCTGTTTCTGACAGCACCATCACCCTTGAGCCACTCTTGACAATTGTGAAGAACAATTGTCTGTTAGAAACAACATTTTTTTTATAATAGGACCTGTAGTATAGCTGCATGTCACAGCAAAATGCCCCCAAAAATTCAAAGCATGACCCTTGAGCCACTTTGGACAATTGTGAAGAACAAATGTCTGTTAGAAACAATTTTTTTTTTTATAATAGGACCTGTAGTATAGCTGCATGTCACAGCAAAATGCCCCCAAAAATTCAAAGCATGACCCTTGAGCCACTTTGGACAATTGTGAAGAACAAATGTCTGTTAGAAACAACATTTTTTTTTCTTCAACTGTATTTTTATTAACAGTTTTCAAATACAAACAATCAATACATGTATGGCATTAAGCTACAAAATTGTTTACACCGGGCCTCCCATGCTGAGGTTCCAGTCTTGATATTTGCATATAACAGCTTATGCATGCCAATAATAAATGTAACATCTTAAGCATGAATCGCAGCAAGTGAAATTAACCATACATAAAAGACAAGACACAGTAGGGGGGGGGGGGGAAACAACACTCATGCATGTCAAATACATAACATCAGATGAAGGACCATCCTTTCCAGTGTTAGGACCTAGATTTGTATATTAGGTTCTCAATTCAATTTAGAGTTACAAAGGTATCCCACTGGGACCAGACCTCTTCAAAGGACTCTATGGAATTATTCAATGAAGCAGTTAAATACTCCATATGTCTAACATCCTTAATTCTTCGAATGAAGTCCTCCCTTGACGGGGAGTCTGTTCTTTTCCAAAATTGGGAGATTAAGCATCGGGATGCTGTAAGGATATGCAAAAACACTTGAGAGTCTTTTTCCTCATGGGATCCTTGTTAGGTTGAGGAGGAAAAACAGGGAAATCAAGCGGAATACGAACCCCTGTAACATCTGTAATAAGTTTTTAACCATCCCCAAAACTTATGTATGCCCTGGCATTCCAAAAATATAAAAAATATGACCTACTGCCTTAGAGCATCTCCAGCACTTATCTGGTATACCGGGGTTAAGCTTATGTAGAATAGAAGGAGTGGGGTTACCATAAGAACATAATTTTATATTGATTTTTCTTAATAATGTTGCACAAAGATGTCTGTGGGGCCCTACGCCAAATTATCTGCCACCTTCCTTAAAATATTTCGCTGAGCAAATTTCCCATTTGAGCAATATGAATGCTGAACCAGGTTGTCTGGAAACGGTTTAGACAAAATGGAGTATATGTCAGAAATTAGACCTCTGGTTGAGGAGCAAGTTTTACATATAAGCTCAAATAAGGTGGGGAGAGATGCTGATAAAGCTCCTAGAACAGTATTGAAAAAGTGTACAATTTGTATATAGGAGAATCTACAAGTTTCCCCGGGAGGATGCTTGCTCTGTAATGTTTCAAGGTCTGAACCTTTCTTGTGAGTATCCGCAAAGTCCGATAAGGAACAGCCTCTTCTAAAACCAATCCCCCTCCGGGTTTCCGACCCTCTAAAAAGGAGGGATTAACAAAAAAGATTAAAGGCCGAATTGTGGAAAATTTAAAGGGTTTTTTTCGCATTTCTTCCATATTGCATTATGCCAGGGGGCCCAAGTATTTCCGGGAGAGACGGGAAGGGGCACATAACGGGGAATTTGGATCCGGGGCACCCATAATTTTTAAAATTTCCCCCCCGGGGAGTAGGCGTGCAATGAAGACCAAGCCGGTATAGTCTCAATTGGCCCCCAATAAAATTTTATATTCCGGTATTCCCAACCCCCCTCAGATTTACGTAAAATGATACTTTTTAACGATGTCTTCTATGGGCCCATATAATCTTAAAATAAGCCTGCAAGGCTCTTACTCTTTTCTTTGGGTAAGGAATAAAAGGGGTTTCAAAAAGGTAAACCCAAATTTAGGTAATGTTCATTTTATCGGGGTTTTCTGGGCCTAGCCAAGAAGAGAAAAATGATTCCTTTTTTGAACTTAAAAAGGATCTCCATAAACATTTTTGGGGGAAATTTTTGTCTAAAAGATGCAAAAAGTCTTTGTAAGTTTATCCTAATATTTCAGAGAGATGTTTTTCCAATTATTTTTATAATTGTTTTTGTAAGTCCCCCAACACGACATGTGATAAATTTAGGGGCCCCTTTTTTTTTGTATGTTTATTTTTATCCAGAATCGGAAAAAGCTGCAAAAGCAGGGATTTGGGCAAGGTTGTATGTGGAGAAAAAGTGTAGAATATATCTCCCAAATAAAAATAGCTTAAATTCTCTACTTTAATCTTAACACCCTTAATTCGGATTTAGGTATGGGCCCGGGGCCCAAATTCTACAACAAAAACAAATTTACGGGGGAAAAGGGGGGTCCCTTCCTTTCCATTAAAGATTGAATAAGGGAAGTTCTGTATGGGAGTTTAAATTTATGCAGGGGTATAAAAAATACCCCTTTAAGCATCAAGAAAAAAAGGGCCTCTGTGCCAACTTTTGAAGTTTATATATAAACCTTCAATCGGTCAAAACCTTTCCGGGATCAAGGGTTTAAACCTGGGAAATGTTGTTTATTAATGCACTTTGTTGATGGTACTTCTTGTGTTATCGCCTCCCGACAAGACACGAACCTACTGGCCTTATGAATTAAAAAAGGAAGGGTACCCAATCTATCTGCCATACTTTGTGAAAACTTTTAAACCAATTGGAAAGCAATGGGGCATGTTTTATTAAAACCCTTGTCTCTGCTGGGTTTTTTATTAAAAATATAAAAAATTAAAAAACTCTGGCCCTGGATTTTTCCCCAAAAAGAATTAAGACTTTTACTGATAAGGGGGATAATTACTGCAAAGAATTTTTTAAAAATTTGTTGCCACCGGACCCGGGGCCTTTTCCCCTTTTTAAGTTTTTTAAAGACTAATCAGTTCCTCTTGGCTAAAAGGGGCTTTATTTTTTTCGGCGTCCTAGAGAATGAGGGGATCATTTTGACAAAAATTCCTGTAGAACTTTTTCCCTACCACCTGATTAATGGAAGAGAGTCTGGAAAGAGTATAGTTTCGCAAATAGTGTGCATTTTCCCCAATTCTTCAGGGGCAAAAATTAATCTTCCATTCCCATTTTCAAAGGGCATGAGGCTGTCTACGCACCGTACCCTCTCTAAGTTGCCGCGCCAATAAGGAATGGGCCTTGTTTTCCCTTATCAAGTATCACTGGTTTCGATAGAACATAAGCTTCTCTGTTTTTGCCAATTTCCAAAGATTTCAATTGAGATAACAAGTCTACTATTTTTCTCACTTTAGATTTAGTCGGTTTCTCTCTCAAGGAGGCCTCCAGAGCAGCCAACTGTTGTTGCAGATGTGTTCTGGATCCAATTGAAATACAATTTCCTCTAATAACAGCCTTGTGAACTTCCCAAAGAGTCATCCAAGAGGAGACCGAACTTTCGTTATTGGCAAAATAGCTAAATATCTTTTTTAATCTCTACTCTGCTCTGAGATTTTTTAATTAGATTTTTCGTTAGCCGCCAGTGGCATTTTCGAATGAGTGATAATTTTATCACAGGTCAAGTAACAGGGCGTGGTCTGACCACGTGATTGGCCCAATCTGTGCATCTGCCATACGCCTCAGTGCGGGGTGTTTCCGAATAAATAATCAAGCCTAAATGGGAGAGGGGTGGAGAGAAAAAGAGAAACCTTTTCACCTCCGTTGGATGTGCTATTCTCCACAAGTCCAACCATCATATTTCCTAGATCATTTTTACTGAAGTCTCTGGATAGTCTGGCCTGTGTTGAACCTGCTGTTTTTTTGTTTAAATACAGTCTATCCATGGTATCTGAGAAGGCTAAATTAAAGTCTCCTCCCAGAATTATCATGGTAGAGGTGGATCTTTTTAGTTTGTTTAAAACGCGTGGCAGAAAGCGTAATTGTGCTTGATTTGGGGCGTATAATTCGCATAACGTTAGTGGGATCCAAATAAGTGCCTAAGGAATGATGTACCTTCCTTGTTCATCAAGAATTGAGCTAGTGACTTGAAACGGACAATTTGAAGATAATAAAATGGCAACTCCTGCCTTTTTCCTGTCTTGTGAGGCGACAAAGAGAAGAGGAAAGGAGTTCTTAGAAAAATTAAAGTTCCCGGAATTATTATAAGCGTTTCTTGAAGAAACACAATTTCTGCTCCAAGAGTTCTGATACCAGTAATCCTGCGCTTTTAATATTTAATTGAGGCCCTTAACATTTAAAGAGGCTAATTTGGGCCCATTATTGGTTTGGTGATTATAAAAAAAAAATGTTAAAAGTTTTTTGAGATTTAGAAAAAGGTAAAAAGGGATGGTAGTGCAGACATAAAAGAAGGGGGGGAATTGAAAAGACATTGTGACAAAAAAAGGCCCTTTTTAAAATCTAGACCCATCTGAGAAAGCCCTTAGGTTAAATCCCTGGTAGGAAAGAAAAGGGACCTGACATGAAACTTTTCCCCTATAGGATGGATAAAAAAATCCAAAGCTTCCTTCCTAATCTTTCCCCTGGGGGGGGAAAATTACGAAACCAGTGAGGCAAACAGTTAAAAGAGTAGAGCCCAAAATTTTGTACATAGATTTAAATTGTAGTTTGGGTTTTTTTGTGGCGGCCCCGGGCCACCCGAAGGGAGAGAAAACCCCAAGAAAGGGTAAAGAGGGAGGAGGATGTAGAGGAAAAAGGAGGGTGGGAGGAGGAATAAAAAGGGGAGACAGAAAAGAGAGGAAAAAAAAGGGGGGGGAGGGGAGGGGGATGGGGTTGGGGAGAGGAAGACATGAAGGATAGAGAATAGGAGGCAGACTGGGAAGAAATCTCCCAGCAAGACCCAAAAGAGGTCCTACCTCCCGGTTATTTCCCCCCCTGTGGCCAACCCCACCCCGCACCACACCCATCACATGCAGCAAGAAGATAGGGGTGCTAATTTTGCCCAAAAATAAACCCGAGGAAACCAAAAAAAAGCAAGGCAGAATAATATATCAAAAAAATGCAGTTGCATTTACCCCTTTTAATATTTCAAAGGAAAATATAATCATTGGCACCCTTTGGAGCAAACTTCTAGCCCTAAAAAAAAAAAAAAAAAAAAAAAAAGAGAGAGAGCAAAATCCCTGTGTCCCATCAAGTATGCAACCCCCAATTTATCATTTGAAAAAATAGGGTTTATTTTCTTTTGATAATATTCAGGTAGATGGAGCCCCGTTTCCCCTCGTGGGGGGTTTGGGGTCCTGCTCCCCTTTGGGCCTTTTTTTAACATTTTTTTCCCAATTTTAGTGGGGGACTGGGAGCATTTCTTCCCATCCGGAATATCCTATGCCAGATCAAAAAAGGCCAAATTTTAATCCTCAAATTTTACTTACACGGTTTTCCATTTTGGTGGGAAATTAAAATAAAAAGGGTATCCCCATTTGTATTTGTGTCCTTGCGCTTGAGACGGCCATAGTGGTCGCAGACATCGTCTTTTATATAGGGTGGGCCCGTAAAAACTTGAAAGAGTTGAATTTGGGGTATCTTCATAAAATTTTT
>JAODAL010074182.1:0-14468 GCA_025379985.1 Phyllomedusa bahiana
TTCGGGAAACCAAACGGCTGGTCCCCTTTTGGGTTCCCACCCCCCCGAGGTCTGACGCCGTCGGGGGAGTCCAGACAGTCAACCACTGAGGGCGAAGCCACACCGTTGATTGGTTGCCACCCTGCTGATCTGGACTCAACTCAGGCCCTCTGCTTCTTTTGTTTTCTTCCACGGCTGGCCCGACATCGGTCACGACTGGTTCCCCTGTCTGTGCCAGTCATCATGGCGACTGTCTCACCTGGTTGCTTGCCACATGTTGCTTGAGACTCCTCATCCTACCCAATCTGTCCTGGTCCTTACTCAAAGCGACTCATGCTTCATTGAGATGGTCCCCATGGACTCCGTGGACCCTTGATGCTATCTTTCATGTATTTCTTACATGTCTTGTTAACTCACTCTGCCTTTTTGTTTTTTTGGTCCCTATTTTTTATGGGGTCACCCCCCCCCCCCGGGATCCCTCCTTCATACCTAACCCGTTGTATATTTCTCAGTAACCCCCTCCCTTTCGGTCTCTTTCCCGGTTTCTGGGGGCTGATCCTGGGCTGGACGTTCTCATCCACTTTTTGCAGCTTAAAGTCTCTGGAGGTTTGCGTACTGCAGAATCTCTGCGGTGTAGCATCCCTTTTACTGTCTTTTCTGCCTTTCTCTGTGCTCGTTCCACTTCTGGTCCTTCTCATGGCAGGACCCCCGTTTAGTCTAGGCCTTTTGGGACATCCGAATGGCTGTCGCAGTTAGATATCTGCTTTTGTTAGTTACCTGGTCTTGTTCAGTTAGGCCTTTGTTTTTGACTGTTTATTGTTTGATGACTGTCAGTTCTTGGTTCCTCGGCTGTCGAAACGACACACCGCACTCTATGACCTTCGGGGGTATTATTTTCTGCCCACCTTTTAGACATCTATATGGCGAGTATACGTTTTACATCCCTTAACGTCAAGGGATTCAACTCCCCCGAAAAAAGATCGCAAGTCCTATACCACCTCCATAAACAAAAGTCACATATTGTATTCCTTTAAGAAACCCACCTACTCTCTTATCACATTCAATCTTACTGTAACCGGTACTTCCCTGCCTGGTGCCATAACAGCGATTCCTCCTCTAAAGTCTTGGGTGTGGCCATTTTCTTTCACAAATCGCTCCCCGTCACGATCCTAGACACATACTGTGATGAAGATGCCAGAGTTTTATTTGTAAGAGTTAGCATACAGGGCCAGGTCTACACACTGGCGAATGTATACACACCCAATACAGGACAGTTGAACTTTCTGACCAAGACACTTGATGCCCTGCTTAGCTTTGCCCAGGGGCAGATTGTGATGGGCGGTGACCTGAACTTGGCACTGAATCCTCTTCTGGACACTTCCACTGGGCGTTCCTCCGTGGCCTATCATGTAATTAATAGAATTAAAAAGCTACTCAATGACATGCAGCTGGTCAATGTGTGGAGGTTGCTGCACCCTTATGACTGCGACTATACTTTTTACTCCTTCCCTCATAGCTCCTACACACGCATAGATTACATCCTACCACAGCATTCTCTTCTCCGTTGCGTAGTGTCGGCCTCTGTGGGAAGTATCCTCCACTCGGACCACGCTCCTGTTCACTGCGACCTGGCCCTCCCACATTATAATCGACCGGCCTTTTCATGGAAACTAAATGAAACGCTCCTGACCAACTCTCTGTTTGGCGGATCTGCAACACTCAACAGATATATTTCTTTCTACTCACCTATCTGACCCGATTCCCCCCTAAATCCAATGGGAGGCCTTGAAATGCACTCTCAGAGGAGTCTTGATCAAACACGGGGCACGCCTCAAGAGAGAGGCCGCTGCTAAACTCCAAGCTCTTCTGGAAGCCATCCATAAAGCATCAAGGCTGGAGACGGATTTGAGAGCTATCGTTCAGACGCGCCACGACATCCTCCATCTTATGGAACACAGACCTAAAAGGTACCGGCAACTGTGCTCCAGCTGTTTTTATACCTGGTGCAACAAACCGGGCAAATTCTTAGCCTGCGCACTCAGGGACAAGAGGGCCGCTCTTTATGTCCCTTCTATTAAAACCTCGGAGGGACGAGTTGCCCATCTCACGGAGGACATATTAAAGGTTTTCCATGATTATTACTCCAACTTGTACAATCTTCCTCCCCCCGATGTCCAAAGAGCTTCACTCCACTCTTACCTAGCTAAAATGGCCCTTCCTTTCCTCCCTGCTGAGTCCCCTCGCCTCTCTGGAGGAGCCCTTCTCCGAGGAGGAGCTGGAGGCAGCTATACAGTCTCTTCCCTCTGGCAAGAGCCCGGGTCCGGATGGTTATACGACTTTATTTTACAAAACTTTGAAGGCAGAATTGATGCAGCCTCTCCTTCAGGCATTTAACGCTGTGTCTGTGAGGTCTCCCTTTGATCCGGCCTTTCTGCGGGCTCACATTGTGGTGATTCCAAAGAAGGGTAAGGACCCATTGCAATTTCAGAACTACCGTCCTATTTCCCTAATCAACACGGATGTGAAGATCTTCGCTAAATTGCTTGCGCTCAGGCTCAATGCGGTCGTCCATCTGGACCAAGTGGGTATTGTGCCCTCCAGAGAGGCGAGGGACAACACGCTCAAGACTTTCTCCCTGATACATCATATACATATACATCAAAATACAGAGCCTTCTCCTGTCACTGGACATGGAGAAGGCCTTTGACAGGGTAGCATGGTCCTTCCTGGGTAGGGTGTTGGAGATGCTAGGCCTTGGCCCTGTGATGCGAGGTAAAGTAATGGCCTTATACACTTCGCCTCAAGCTCAGATTAGGGTCAATGGGATCTTGTCCGCCCCCTGACAATTGGAGATGGCACCAGGCAGGGATTCCCCCTTTCCCCTATCTTATACATCCTGGCTGTGGAGCACCTTTTGCGGGCACTGCGCAGTAACTCCCGAGTGCAGGGGATTTGTATTGATGGGCACCACTTCAAATGCTCGGCTTTTGCCTATGATTTGCACCTCTATCTTGTGGACCCCGCCTCTTCTCTTCCGGCAGCACTGAGGGTACTATATAGGGTACAGCCTATATAGCAATCATAAAATAAACATGACAAAGAGCTCTGTTCTGAGTTTTCATATCCCTCAGAGTGTTTTGTCCTCATTGAAGGCTACTTTTCCCTTTTCCTGGGAGGACTCCTCTTTTAAGTACTTAGGGTTCCGTATACCTTCGAACCCAGATATGATCTATGATTTAAATTTTGTCCCCTTGTTTACCAGGTTCAAGCAGTACCTCTTAAAATGGGACAAAAAGGATTTCTCTTGGATAGGACGCATAAATATATTAAAGATGAACATCCTCCCTCACTTACTGTACCTTTTCCAAGCAATCCCCATCCTGATACCGAGGACCTTCTTCAAAACTCTCTGTAAGGCAGTGTCCCAGTTTGTGTGGGCACGAGGTCGCCCCAGAATAGCGGAAGCTACCCTGACCCGGCCAAAAGCCGTGGGGGGTCTCTCGCTGCCAGATTTTCAGGCTTACTATTTAGCTGCGGTGGCGGTGAGAATCTTAGATGCATTTAGGGGTGGAAACCTTAAACTTTGGGTACTTCTCGAGAACCTGTTATATAGGGCCCCAGTTGCGGCGCTTCCATGGCTCCCACCCTCAGTGCTGCCGAGAGGTCTGCTTGCTTATGCCCCGCTAATTGCGCAAACTTCAGTCCGGATATTTGGGTCCTATGCTTTGAAACAGACACCGTTTCATACTGGTGGCCCATGTACCCCGCTCCTGGGTAACCCTGATGTCCCTGACTCTCTCTCCGCGGCCCTCGCCCGCTTACTGGGGACGGGCGCAGGCGCCTCGCACCTTGATAGGGTACTCACACCAAGCACGCTGAGTGAATATGAAGACCTGATAGGTGATGCCAACACGACCCATTTTGCGAGACTTCATTATTATCAATTATGGAGTTTATATGCCAAGTGGAAACACTTTTTTGTGGTACATAGACCCTTTACCACCTTCAAGTTGTGGTGCCTTGAAAGATACTCAGAAAGGAGAGCTCTCTCAGGTTTATATATACTCCTGACCAACCCTCAGGCCTGTGATAAGTTCTCTTTTGGCCCCAGCGGGGAAAGGAGCTCAATTGACTTTTTTCAGAGGGGGTTTTTTCAGTGGCCCACAAATCCTCGGGGTTTCCAAGGCCACAAACTGAATTTAAAATAATCACCATATGGTATTGGGTTCCAGCACTAAATTTTTTTTTCTTTTCCACCCCCGGGGACTGTTGGCGGTGTGGGGAAAGGGGGGGCATATGACCCATCTGGTGGGTTCGGTCTTCGATTTTGGAAAAGGGGGGTATTAACAAAATTCAAGAATATGGGAATTACAATTAAAAAACTGCCCCGATCAGTGTCCTATTCGATATTCCACTCCCCACTACCTTCCTTAAAAGCATTTTTGCTTTTTGCCCCTCGCGAAAAATAGCACCCCTAGCTCGGGCTACCCAAACCAAGTCCTTCAATAAGGTGGTTACTGAGATTCATTTCTCCAGCCCCCTGAGGATTTAGGCAGAAAACTCCATTGCGCTACAGCCGATACTCACATTGGGGGATTGGATTCTTTTGCAATTAGACCAGTATTCACTTGTCCCTGATTGTCCCCCTTCATCCCCGGTTTTTGGGGGGGGGGCTTAGCTGGAAGTGAAGGTTGGGTACACTGATGGGAATTCCTGTTCTACAGTTTTCATGCTAAGGTGCGGTACAGCCGATGAGCCAATTATTGGGTTTTCTTCTAGTTTTTATTGTTTCCTTTTTTCTTTGAATATTCTGTATGGTCTTTACATGAGGTTGTATTTCTGTACTGCCGGTAACATATGTGATCACATTGAGGTGTTCGGATACAATGGGGGTCCTTCCTTCCTGGGACTGGGTGCCTCTGCCCCGGGAGGAAGGTGTCCCACGCTGGACACTAGGAAGAGACTGTTTGCTCAACATCTGCCCTCTATTTGTTGCTTGTGGTATGTATCCATTTGCCACTGTCTAGATGCTCTCTCCCCACCCTGTCCCACCATCCCATCCTCCCCTCCCCCTTTTTTCCACCTACCCCCTTTTTTTTCTCTTCTCTTCTCTTCCATTTCCTTTTCTCTCCTTCCTCTTCTCCCTCTCCACTTCTGGTACTCCCAATTTTATGTATGACTGCTTATGCCTTTTTTGCCTCGATACACAAGAAACATGATGTTATTCCTTTTAAAGATGCGATGTATGATTGCTGGATTATATAACCTCTATGTAGCAATTGAACCTGTTTTATTTCATGTTACCTTTAATAAATGCATTTGAATAAGAAAAAAAATAAATGTGTTGTGGGTGATCCTGTGACCCACATGCTGGGTCACTGGTGCACCCGTACCTCCACTGTAGGTGGCGCTGACCCTACTTAACCCTCCCTCTTCCTCTGTTCCCTGCCGGATCCTTAGTGCCTAGTAAATAAAGAAAAATGTGTTTATGAAAAGTTTCTTTTTCGTCTCCATACCCTTTTTTCTACGTCCCCGACCACGAACCCTTTCCACTGCCCCGCCTTCTGCTTGTCCCCCATACATGCCTGCCCAGTGATTCTGTACCACTAACCCCCGGCGCTGAGGAAGTCGTGCCCTGGATCGACCGGGGGTCGCCCGCCGTTGCAAGAGTTCCCCGCTTTGCAGCAGGCTCTGGGGAAAAAAAGGACCTAAGGGGTCTCTGCTCTTTAGGGGCTACCCCTTGCTTCGGTGGGCGTGGATCCCCCTTTACCCAAGTGTTACAAATTTTATGTTTTATTCCCAATAAAAAAAAAATTTAAAAAAAAATACATAATTTGGTTGCCCCCAAAAGTTTGATATATTTAAAAAATCGTATTTGTAAACCCTTTTTTTTCTTAAATGGTGAACACTGCAAAGATAAAAAACAATATTTCACATAACAAACTGTAGTTTAAACCCTAAAATTGTATCAATAAAAGCTACCTTGCCCTTTTAAAAAAAAGGGGGGGGGCCCCTTAAATTTAAAGAAAAATTTAAAGTAGGAAAGCATTATGAAAACTATAATAACACCGAATAAAGTTGCGTCATTTAAACTACATGGTAAACTCCGTAGAAACAAAAACAAAGCAATAATGGCACAATTGTGTTTATTCCAATTTCATCCCAGAAAATTTTGTTGTTGTTTCTACATTCATTATAGAGTGTATTTCATGGTATCATTCAAAAATTTAATGTAGTTAGTTAAAATATGCCAAACAATGCCAGAATTGCTGTTTTTTTGTTCAACTCCCCTCCCAAAAAATAACACAGTGATCAAAAATGTACTCCATGTACTCCAAAATATATATCTATGTTGATGTAACAATAAAAATGGCTGATTCTAGGATCCAGCAAAGCAAAATATAGATAAAAACAAGCAGTTATTTCTTTTTTGACATGTTAAAATATAGGGAGGCATGAGACCAGGCAGTACAAGCATTTTTCTTTTTAAAACCAGTATCCAATTCTAGTATGCTGCTTCTACTGTTTGCCCCCCTTAACACATACATAAATTACCAAAAAATATCCCATTGGTAAGTGAATTACCTGAATTTTAAAAAAGCAAATTACCATGTAGCGAGATTGGATTGTTATCAGCCGCAGGGACACTCTAAGAAAAAGGGTGTGAAAGCAGATGACATAAAATAAAAGAAGGAATTAAACACTACGCAATGACCCTGGAGGCCTGACGCTTTGCCCCATAGGACATCTCTAAGGGTAGAAGCTGTAACAACTTGAAAAGGCCACAAATATTTCCAAGACCACATCTACAAAAGGCATTATTTCAGAAACAGTGCCTAGCACCTGAATGAAGACAGCTTGTGGTCGACCACAGCCATATGCAGAATATTAAAACCAACAGTGACAATACAAATAATAAAGGTTAAAAGAGCATACTGGTTTTATTGTAAAAAACAGTGCATTACGAAAAGGGATTCGGGCCCCCCCTTAACTTTTTCAACCTTTTGCCACTTTTCGGCTTCAAATTAAAGATATAAAATTTTAAAATTTTTTTTGAAAAACAACCAAAAAAGTGGGGGCACAACTGTGAAGTGGAATGAAAATTTTTTTTTGATTTTTTAAACTTTTGTTTAAAAAAAAAAAAAAAACTGAAAAAGGGGGGGTGTGCCCAAAATTTTCGGGCCCCTTTAACTTTCAGGGGGCAGGGAAAATCAATCCAGAAGTTTTAGTGAGGAACTCTTAAAAGATCCAATGGTTGTCTAAATGAACGATGATGATAAATATAATTTAAACCTGTGGGGTAATCAAAATTCTGTATAAATTTACCCGCCCCTGTGATAGTCTAAGGGGTTTTCTTTTTAAAGCCAGAGAGCATCAAAAAGACCAAAAAGGGAAAACACCGGAAAGGGCTGGGATACTGTTGTGGAGAAGTTTAAAGCTTGGGGTTTTGGGTACAAAAAGGAATTTTTCCCCAAAATTTTTTAAATCCCCCCAAGGAGCACTGTGCAAAGCGATCAGATTGAAATTGGGAAGGGTATCAGGCCCCTGCAAAAATTTCCAAGAAACCCGGGCCTCCCTCTAAATTTTTATTTCAAAACCCAAGGGGGGAAAAAATTATCAGAGATGCAGCCCCAAAAGGGGGCCCATGATCCCCTTTTTGGGGTTGGGAAATGCGAGAACTACAACTGAGGTTGGAGTGTTGTCCCTTTTGGGCAACAAAACAGTCGTACACTCCCCAAATCGGCCCTTTTTGGAAAAAGTGGCAAGAAAGGGAAAACCATTTTCAAAGATATCCAAAAAAAAGTCTGTTTTTAAAAATTTTCCACAAGCCACCCGGGGACACACCCAAATGTGGAAAAAAAGGTTGGGTTCTGGTTTAGATTAAAATTCCCTTTTGTTGGCCTTAAAATATTGTGTCTATTTTGCAGCCAAAACTACCTCCCGGCTTAAAAACCCCGTTATTGGCCCCTGAGAAATTTTTTCCCATTTCAGCGCCTTTTCCCTTTCCCTTCACCCTTGTGTGTTCCATCACACCCCTTCCTTTTCCCCTTTTCAAAAACCAAAAAAAAAAAAAAAAACCACCCTTTCCCCCACATTTTGCCCGCAAAAACGGCCCCTCGTAAACAACACTGAAACCCTTTGCTGTTCTTTTCTTTTTTTCTGCTTCTTGCCCGCAGGTGGGCATTCTCCTAACCCCCGGGCCCAAACCCCCCATTACTGGGTATCCCCCCTCCTCCTCCCATAGAAAACCCGCCTTAACCCAATTTTCCTTTTGCTGTTCATCTTTTTCCGTCCCTTTGAAATGTGCTTGGGAACGCCCGATCCGTCTGCCCAAAAAATCACTGTGTTCTTTACCCCGTTTCTCTCCAATCCCTCAACCCGCTAGCCCTCCAAAAGAAACATGGCTCCAAACCATCTGACCCCCGTTTCCCCTTTCTGCTTTCCAAACCCAGGGGGGGCCTTTCACTTCCCCCCACACCCAGGGCCTTTAGAACAGGCCGGGTTGGGGTGGGGGTTGGAATTAAATTCCCCTCTCCCACTGCAAACCTTTCCAGGTCCTTCCTCCCGCACCCTCACTCACTTTCCCTCCTTTGAGGTCCACACCCTCAGACTCTTTCAGCCATTTTCCCCAGACTCGCGGTTCTGTACAGACCCCCTGGCTTACCCCGCCAGTTTCTGGATCATTTTGCTGCCTGGCTCCCTCATTTCCTCTCTACTGAAATACCCCTTCTCATCATGGGTGATTTTAAACATCCCTATTGATGACCCCCATGTCTCCCTCTGCCTCTCAGATCCTTTCACAAAACCTCTTCTCTAGGCCTCTCGCAGTTTACTAAATTCTCCCACCCACCAGGATGGGAACTCTCTGATCTGGTTTTTCTGTAACCGTTCCACAATCTCTAACTTTAATAATTCCCCTTTAAACCACTCTCTCTGATCAAATCTATTCTTCACTATTACTAATCTCCACCCCATCTTGGACACACACCTGCCCGTCTCCCATTCAGAAATATCCACCCATGAAAAATCAGGAATTCACAAAACGCCATACAGTCCTCACTGCCCCCAATCTCCTTCCTCTCCTGCCCTGACCTGGTGTCCAAACAATATAATAAACTCTTTCCACCCACCCTGGACACATTGGCACCGCTCACACCCCGCACCACCAGAGTCAGACACCCACAGCCATGGCACACGCCTCAGACTCGCCATCTGCAGCGATGTTCCAGATGTGCGGAGCGTCTGTGGAGAAAGTCGAAGCTACTGCAGACTTTCTCCACTACAATTTATGCTCAGGACTTATCAAACTGCCCTTCACAGCGCCAAACAAAAATATTTCACCTCCCTCACCCGCAACCTTACACAACAACCCTAAACGCCATGTTGACACCATCCACTCCCTTCTCAGGCCTAAAGCTCAGGCCCCGGCCCTCTGACCTCCATGCTGAAGACCTGGCCACTCACTCAAAGAGAAAATTGACAAAATCCGGCAAAAACAATCCCCATCTCAAACCCCAAGCAGCAGCCATCTGGTCCCTCCCCGCACATCCCCCAGCCTACTCTCAGCTCTTGACCCCGACACAGAAGAAAAAATTGTCCAGCTTTCTGCTGTCTGCATGCCCCACCACCTCCTCTAGTGACCCCATTCCCTCCCCCTTTGTCCAGTCTATTTCTCCAGCTATATCCCTCACATAACTGCAATCTGTAAACCTCTCCACGGGGGATCTTCCCATCTTCCTTTAAACATGCTGTTAATAACTCCCTTACTGAAAAAGCCCACTCTGGACCCATCCTGCGCTGATAACTACTGCCCGTCCCCTAAACCTGCCCTTCATCTCCAAACTCCTGGAAGCTTGGTCAAATCTCGCCTAATCCGCTACCCTCCCGCTAACTCTTCTTGACCCTCTGAAATTTCAGGTTTCCGCACCTACACTCCACGGAAACGGCTCTAACTAAAGTCTCAAATGATCTCCTGACACCTAAATCTCAGGGCAACTACTCTTTGTTGCTTCTTCAGGATCTCTCTGCAGCATTTGACTGTTGATCACCAACCTCTTCTCAGCATGCTCAGTGCCATTGGCCTCCAGGACACCGCTCTCGCTTGGTTCTCATCTTACCTTTCTAACCGCTCCTTCAGTGTCTCCTTTGCAGGTTCTACTTCCTCTCCTCTTACTGTTGGAGTTCCTCAGGGATCCGTTCTTGGGCCTTCCTCTTCTCAATCTATACAGCCCACATTGGAACAAACCATCAGCAGATTTGCTTCCAGTACCATCTCTACGCTGATGACACCCAATTATACACCCCCCTCCCGAGACATCACTCCTGCCTGCTACAAAACACCAGGGACTGCCTGTAAAAGCTGTCTCTACATCATGTCCTCCCTGTATCTTAAAACTAAACCTTACTAAAACTGAACTTCTAGTCATCCCACCATCTCTAACAGACCTTCCCCTGCCCTTTCTGTCTCAGTGTGTGGCACCACCATAACTCCTAGGCACAAAGGGCCCGCTGTCTTGGGGTTATACTAGATTCCGATCTGTCTTTCATCCCCTTTTATCCAAACCCTTTGCCCGCTCCTGTCACCCGCACCTCAAGACAATCTCCAGAATTTCCCTCCTTTTCTCACGTGGAAACAACTCAAACTCTCATTGTTGCTCTTATTCATTCTCGTCTCGATACTGTAACTCCTTGCTTATCGGTCTCCCTCTGTGCAAACTCTCCCCTCTCCAATTGTCCTGAATGCAGCAGCCAGGCTTGTCTTTCTTTCCAGCCGCCCATAACTGATGCCTCTTACCCTGTGTCAGTCACTGCACTGGTTGCCTATCCAGGCAGGATACAACATAAACTCATCTCTCTCACTCATAAAAGGTCTCCACAACGTGCTCCTCCCTACATCTCCTCTCTCATCTCTGTCTACCACCCTACCCGCTCTCTCCACTCTGCTGATGATATCAGGTTACACCCCATCAAACATCCCCAACCCCCATTTCCCGTCTCCAAGACTTTACACGTGCGGCACCAGTTCTCTGGAACATGCTACCGGGCGATCAGGCACACTCAGAACTCTCATAGCTTTAAAAGGGCCCTGAGAACACATCTTCTCACTCTGGCCTACCAGAATCCCTAATGCTAACACCCTCCCCCCACACTCCCTAGCGCACTCATCTAATTTTCGGCACTTAACTGTATATAGATGTACTGTTTGGGTGGCAGGTTCATCCGAATTCTGCATAAAACAACCCCATATTTATGTCACATGTCTGGACCATTGTAAATCTAGCACTTCTTACCCTTCGTCTCTCCCGTACACCCTAATAGATTGTAAGCTCTCTGCCCGGCAGGGCCCTCTCACCTTGTGTCTCATCTGTAAGTAGCTTTTCATCGTGCAATGTATTTCTTTTGTCTGTACCTACACCCTCCAAATTGTAAAGTGCTGCAGAATATGTTGGCGCTATATAAATAAAGATTATTATTATTATTATTATTATTTCTTCAGCAGGGACAGGGAAGATGGTTAAAATTGATGGGAAGATGGATGGAGCCAAATACAGGACCATTCTGCAAGAAAACCTGCTGGAGTCTGCAAAAGACCTGACCCTGGGACAGAGCGTTATCTTCCAACAAGACAATGATCCCAAACATAAAGCAAAATCTACAATGGAATGGTTCACAAATAAACGTGTCCAGGTGTTAGAATGGCCAAGTCACAGTCCAGAGCTGAATCCAATCGAGAATCTGTGGAAAGAGCTGAAAACTGCTGTTCACAAACGCTCTCCATCCAACCTCACTGAGCTCCAGCTGTTTTCCAAGGAAAAATGGGCAAGAATGTTAGTCTCTTGATGTGCAAAACTGATAGAGACATACTCCAAGCGATTTGCAGCTGTAATCGCAGCAAAATGGGGTGCTACAAAGTATTAACTTAAGGGGGCCGAATAATATTGCACGCCTCACTTTTCAGTTTTTTATTTTTAACAAAAGTTTAAAACATCTAATACATTTCGTTCCACTTCACAATTGTGTCCCACTTGTTGATTCTTCACAAAAAAATAAAAAATTTATATCTTTATGTTTGAAGCCTGAAATGTGGAAAAAGGTTGAATACTTTCGCAAGGCACTGTATTTTATTTTTTTAATTTGAAATCCCTGGGCCATACTGTATCTAACATAGTAATCCAGTAAGCTTCCCTATCTAATGAAAATATTTTCATGTTAACTCCTCTGGCATCTGCTTGATTTTTCTTTTGTCATATACACCTTGAAATCATACTGGTTATTGGGCTGTTAAGGCTATGAATATGGGAAAACAAAAGAAAATGATCTGACCATCTCAACAAGTACAGCACCCAAATTTCTAACCAGATATAACTTACTAATTTTTAGGATGTGCCATTTTTGGAAAAAGCATGTAAACATAATACATGCAGTAAAAACCATGGTAAAACCCCAATGATGCCTTGACTGATGTATGGTACACAGGGAGGGTTAAAGAAGCTGAGGCATAAGGGAACCCATTAAGACTCTAGTGCCCATGTACACCTAAAGCTTACACAGCATAACGTTTAATTGTTTGACTGAGGTAAAATTATCACGTTAGGTTTAACATGACTGCAGATAGTAATTTTATAGCATAATACAATAAAATGCACATGTGTTATTTGCACTTTTTGCATAATAGGTATAAAGGTATAATAGGTATAAAGCCCTATATATATAATAGGTATAAACTCTGCTGCCCGTCTTATCCACCTCTCTCCTCACTACTCCTCTGCCTCTCCCCTCTGCCAATCCCTTCACTGGCTTCCCATTGCCCAGCGAATTCATTTCAAGCTACTAACCATGACCTACAAGGCTCTCCATGACCTCTCCCCTCCATACATCTCTGCCCTAATTTCCAAATATCTCTCCTCACGCACTCT
Source organism: Phyllomedusa bahiana (assembly GCA_025379985.1). Taxonomy (NCBI): domain Eukaryota; kingdom Metazoa; phylum Chordata; class Amphibia; order Anura; family Hylidae; genus Phyllomedusa; species Phyllomedusa bahiana. The sequence goes on from JAODAL010074182.1 coordinate 12,897, forward strand.
CCACTCCTCACAAGACCTTGTCCTCTGCTCTCCCCTTATCAGCTTCTCACACAACAGTCTCCAAGACTTCTCCCGTGCTTCACCCACACTCTGGAACTCACTGCCCCAACACATCAGACTCTCCTCCACTTTCACCAGCTTCAAAAGCAACCTGAAAACCATTTCTTCAGGCTTGCCTATAACCTTCACTAAACTTGTCACTACTTCTCCACAGACATGTCTGCCCCCTCACCTCTGTCTCTGTCCCCCTCCTTGTAGATTGTAAGCCCTCGCGGGTAGGGTCCTCTCTCCCTCTGTCGTGCCAATTGTCATCATCACTTATCACTGTACTCGTTATGTAATGTTATGTTAATGTTATGACTTATGTAATGTATGTAACCCCCTCGAATGTACAGCGCCCAGGAATCAATGGCGCTTTAAAATCTATAATAATAATAATAATAAAAAAGCCAATTTGAAAATTATCAGCTTACTCATTTTTCCTTGCAAAAGTTTTCCAATTTTATTTAGCAGTTTTTCTTTGTATTGTACTGTATCAAATGCTAAATAAAACATTTTTCACACAGCAATGTTTATCTATGAGAAGGTTTGTCTTGTCTTGACTCCCGTACCCATAACTTTAATAGTTGTCAGCGGAATAATTGTTCTTTTAACAGCTATTTCTTCCATGCCCACTCATACAAGTATGTGTTTTCAATGGGAAGAGAAGAGAAAACCACATCCAGACACCTCTATCATGTTTCTATAGAGAATAAAAGGATCCGGTGTTGAAATTCAACATGTGAGATTCTTCTCTCAGAAAAGAGTCGAAAGGCCCCAATAGAAATCAGACAGTTGGCTTGGTCCTGCCAAAATTGACAGATACTGTTAACTTTTTTCTAGTGTGTATGGGGGCCTTTGGAAATTACTTTGCTGATTCAATACTCTGTCTCCCTAGGCATCCCCCTGTCTGTCTAGGCAATTTTTACCTAGGCCTTTCAAGAGAACTTTAGACCTATCTTTCTGTCATTCTACCTTTCCAATCCCTTACCTAAAGTCTTAATAAGATTACCTTTGCAGCAGGTGGAAAATTGAGATTAGTCTTTACTACCATTCATGGATTTGTAGTAGAACAATATTTTTATAGAATTTTAAAATGCATAGTAAAAAAGAAAAAAACAGCAATAAAATGTTTCCATAAATACTGTGCTTATAAAAAGTCCCCCCTTTGATGAAATAAATAGGCTATTTTATTCTATGTATTCGGTTTTTATCAGAATTATTAAATTTTCAAATGGTTGAAGAGAACATAGAGTGGGTTTTTATTGTTTGTCAAAAAAGGAAAATGTCATCAGTTGGGGAGAAACATCCCTCATGTAACATAGCTAGCAAATATTACAGTGTCTAGATTGTTTGCTCTCCTTAAGATCAATATATGTAAGTGTATCTTGCTGGCTAATGTCAATGGACACATATGTCTGTTTTCTGTGTTAACTCAGGTGTTTCTATGCTACCAAAATCTTAACAAAGAAATACATATCTTTGAATTGTGAAAATGATGTTTTACAAATATATGCACATACATATAAATAT
>JAODAL010074183.1:0-14467 GCA_025379985.1 Phyllomedusa bahiana
CCTTATGGGCAGGGCATCATTTGTAAAAGCCACATATAAGTGAAAGGGATGGAACCTCAGAGGGGCGCTGCATCCAAGGGTCTCCAAATTATCCTAGGCTAAAAAAAGCGCCCCCTGCTCTGCTGCTCTAAACCTTTCTGTCCTTATTCCCATATGGCATTTTTGAAGCCCTTTGTGTTAAGAGATAAGGAAGCATCAAGGGGCCGAGCTTTGGGCTTATTGGTGACATCCTTATTTGGGGTTACCCCTTAAAACAAAAAGTCCGAACCTTGGGTGAGTCCGGAAGGAGGCCCATCTTGGATTAAAAATTTAAACTCTGTAACAATGTGGGGGCCCTTTTTTAAAATTTACATTACACAAAAGATTTTAATACGGGCACTTTTACGTCCCGTTGCAAAGCATACAGGTTTTCTACAAATACTTTAAAAGGGAACACAAGGATCACACATATAGACCTTTTGTTCCCATCCAACAAGGGCAGGGGGTATGTATTGTTGAACCCCCTAATACAGGGCAAGGGCGTATGACCCCACTATAGCAACAGGGCTAAATTTTAGCTCCACCTATAACCAGGGCAGTCTTATACTCCACCAAAACCCAGGGCAGGGCTTATGACTCCACCTATACCCAGGGGGGTCTGTGTGAGCCCCCCTATACCTAGGGGAGGGCTGGGAGCCCCCTATACCCAGGGGAGGGCTTGTGAGCCTCCCAACCTAGGGCAGGGCGTGGGGCTCCACCCATACCCAGGGCAGGTCGTAAGCTCCACCATACCCAGGGCAGGCGTATGACCCACCAAACCCAGGGGGGGTCTGTATGACTCCACCATACCCAGGGCAGGCTGTTGACCCCCCAATTCCCCAGGGCAGGGCGTGTGAGCTCCACCTATACCTAGGGGGAGCTGTGTGACTCCACCTATCCCAGGGGAGGGCTGGGACCTCCCATACCCAGGGCAGTCTGTGTAGCCTCCCTATACCCAGGGCAGGTCTGTGTGAGCCCCCCTATTCGCAGAGCAGGTCTGTGTGAGCCCCCCTATTCGCAGAGCAGGTCTGTATGAGCTCCACCTATATGAGGGGAGGTCTGTATGAGCTCCACCTATATGAGGGGAGGTCTGTATGAGCCCCCCTATATGAGGGGAGGTCTTATGAGCCCCCCTATATGCAAGGCAGGTCTGTATGAGCTCCACCATATAGGGGAGGGCTGTTAAACTCCACCATTGAGGGGGGGCTGTATAGCCCCACCTAAATGGGGAGGTCGATGACTCCACATATATGAGGGGAGGTCTGTATGAGCACCACCTATATGAGGGGAGGGGCTGTAAAGAGCTCCACCAATAGGGGGGGGTCTGAAAGACTCCCCTAAATGAGGGGAGGTCTTTTGCCCCACCTATATGAGGGGAGGTCTTATGAGCTCCACCTATATGAGGGGAGGTCTGTATGAGCTCCACCATAAAGGGGAGGGCTGTATGAGCCCACCTAAAGAGGGGAGGTTTTGTAAACTCCCCCATATGAGGGAGTCTGTATGAGCTCCACCATATGAGGGGGGGTCTGATGACTCCACCTATATGGGGGAGGGCTGAAAAGCCCACCTATATGAGGGGAGGTCGTATGAAACCCCCCAAATTTAGGGGAGGTCTTTTGAGCCCCCCTAATCAAGGCAGGGCGTATGAGCCCACCTATACCCAGGGGGGTCTGTATAGCCCTCAACCCAGGCAGGTCTGTATGAGCCCCCCATACCAGGGGAGGCTGTATGAGCCCCCTATACGCAGGCAGGGCTGTATACCCCCCTTTAACCAGAGAGGTCTGTATGGGCCCCCCCTAAACCCAGGCAGGGCTGTATAGCCCCCCTATAAAAGCAGGGCAGGGCTGTGTGAGCCCCCCCCTAAAATAGGCAGGGGCTGTGTGAGCCCCCCTATACCTGGGCATTGTGTGAGCCCCCCTAAAACCTAGGCAGGTCGTGTGAGCCCCCCCCCCATACTAGGGGAGTCTGTGGGCCCCCCTATACCCGGGCAGGTCTGTATAGCTCCACCTAAAACCCAGGGGGGTCTGTGGACCCCCCCCATACCCAGGGCAGGTCTGTATGAGCTCCACCTATACCCAGGGAAAAGGGTCTGTGTGAGCCCCCCTATACGCAGGGCAGGTCTGTATGAGCTCCCCCAAAATTGCAGGGGGGGTTTTTTGTGTGAGCCCCCCCAAAAGCGGGGCAGGTCTGTGTGAGCCCCCCTAATCAGGGCGGGCTTGGTGACCCCCCATATGGGGGAAAGCTGATGGCCCCCCTATATCAGGGCAGTCTGTGGAGCCCCCCTATATGCGGGGCGGGGTCTTTTGAGCCCCCTATATGCAGGGAAGGTCTGAAAGAGCCCCCCTATATGCAGGGAAGGTCTGTATGAGCCCCCCTATACGCGGGTGCTCTGCTTGAGCCTGGTGGTATTGACGTCTCTTCTTGGCAGGGCGGCTTGTCTCGGATCACCCAGGGTCAGCCGCTGGAGGTGGCGTTTGGCTCACAGATCACCCTCAGGAACACGCTGGGTAAGCCGGTGCCCTGCTGGCTGCACTCGCACAAAAACACCTACCCCATAAATGATGCGGGGGGGTGGGGGGGGGGGGGGGGGCAAAGTTTGTTAAAAAGGGGGGGGCGCTGCACCCCCACCTCCTCCCCTCTCACTGCGGAAAACGAGGGGGGCATGGCAGCTCGCACCAGCAGCAGGTCACCTGCTACCCCTACAAGGATGTCAACAACTGGTGGATTGTGAAGGACCCACTCGGTAACCGCAGAGCTCAGACGTTCATGTGAGGAGTCCCTGACGCGAAAGAGGAAACTATTGTGTTGTCGTTGCAGGCAGGAGATGGTGGTCGGCTCGCCGCCGCGGCCGGTGAGACACGGGGACACCGTGCAGCTGGTCCATGGCATGACGGCGCGATTCCTCAACACGTAGGTGTCCCCGCGCATCGGCCGCACCCCTGTGACTCCCGCCCTCTCTCCCCATCCCCGGCGCTGCCCCGCAACATTGCGGCCGCACCCCTGTGACTCCCCGCGCCTCTCTCCCCATCCCCGGCGCTGCCTCTGCACATCGGCCGCACCCCTGTGACTCCCGCCCGCTCCCCCCATCCCCGGCGCTGCCTCCGCACATCGGCCGCACCCCTGTGACTCCCGCCCTCTCTACCCATCCCCGTCGCTGCCCCCGCACATCGGCCGCACCCCTGTGACTCCCGCGCTCTCTCCCCATCCCCGGCGCTGCCTCTGCACATCGGCCGCACCCCTGTGACTCCCACCCTCTCTCCCCCCCCCGCGCATCGGCCGCACCCCTGTGACTCCCCCCTCTCATAAACCCATCCCCGCGGCTGCCATCAGCACATTCGGCCACACCCCTGTGACTCCCGCGCTCTCTCCCCATCCCCCGCGCTACCTCCGCACAGCGGCCGCACCCCTGTGACTCCCACCCTCTCTCCCCCCGCGCATCGGCCGAACCCCTGTGACTCCCACCCTCTCTCCCCCCCGCGCATCGGCCGCACCCCTGTGACTCCCGCCCTCTCTACCCATCCCCGCGCTTCCTCGCACATACGGCCGCACCCCTGTGACTCCGCCCTCGTCCTACTACCCATCCCCGGCGCTGCCTCCGCACATCGGCCGCACCCCTGTGACTCCCGCCCTCTCCCCCCATCCCCCATCCCCGGCGCTGCCTCCGCGCATCGGCCACACCCCTGTGACTCCCGCGCGCTCTCCCCATCCCCCGCGCTACCCGCGCTACAGACCATCCCCGCGCATCGTCCCGCACCCCTGTGACTCACCCCGCCCTCCTCCCCCCCATCCCCTTCGCTGCCCTACGCGCATACGCCACACACATATGACTCCCGCGCTCTCCTCCCCATCCCCGGCGCCTGCCACCGCCATCGGCCACACCACCCCTTTGACTCCCGCGCTCTCCTCGCCCAACCCCGGCGCTACCCCCCCCGCGCAAACGCCGCACCCCTGTGATTCCCGCGCTCTCTCCCCATAACCCGCGCTACCCCCGCTCATCGGCCGCACCCCTGTGAGTCCCGCGCTCTCTCCCCATCCCCGGCGCTGCCTCCGCACATCGGCCGCACCCCTGTGACTCCCGCCCTCTCTCCCCATCCCCGGCGCTGCCCCCGCGCATCGGCCGCATCCCTGTGACTCCCGTGCTCTCTCCCTCTCCCCATACCCCCGCCTACCCCCCGCTCGATTCGTCCGCAACCCTCTGTGACTCCCTGCCCATCTCTAACCCATCCCCGGCGCTGCCTCCGCACATCGGCCACACCCCTGTGACTCCCGCCCTCTCTCCCCATCCCCGGCGCTACCCATCCTCGCAACGGCCCACCCCTGTGAGCTCCCGCTCTCTCCACTCCCCACCCCGGTCGCTACCTCACGCGCATGCGCCGCAATCCGCCTGTGGACTCCGCTCCCTCAAACCTCCCCCCATCCCCGGCGGCTAACCTCTTCCGCACATCGCCGCACACCCTGTACTTCCCGCGCTCACTCTCATCCCATCCACCCGCCTCACCACCCTAACCCCCAGCGCATGGCGGTCAGGCCGCAACCCCTGATACTCCCGCCCTCTCCCGCCCTCTCCCCCCCATCCCCCGCGCTACCCCCGCGCATCGGCCGCACCCCTGTGATTCCCGCGCTCTCTCCCCATAACTCGCGCCTACCCACTCCCTGCCCAAAAAAAATCCGGTCCGCACCCCAGTACTCCCGCCCTCTCTTCCCCCAACCCCCGGCGCTACCTCCGCACATCGGCCGCACCCATGTGACTCCCGCCCTCTCTCCCCATCCCCGGCGCTGCCTCCGCGCATCGGCCGCACCCCTGTGTACCCACGCCCTCCTCCCCCCCATCCCCGCGCTTGCATCCGCACATCGCCACACCCCTGTGACTCCCCGCTCTCTCCCCCCATCCCCCCGCGCAACCCGCCCCGCCATCGACTCCGCACCCGTGATTTCCCGCTCTCTCCCCCATCCCCCGCGCAGCTCCGGGCACATCGGCCGCAACCCCTGTGACTCCCGCCCTCTCCCCCCATCCCCGGCGCTTGCCCCCTCTGCACATCGGCCCGCACCCCTGTGACTTCCCGCCCTCCCCCCCGCTCTCCCCCCCTCCCCGGCGCTTCCCCCGCCCATCGGCCGCACCCCTGTGACTCCCGCGCTCTCTCCCCATCCCCCGCGCTACCCCCGCGCATCGGCCGCACCCCTGTGACTCCCGCCCTCTCTCCCCATCCCCGGCGCTACCCCCGCCCATCGGCCGCACCCCTGTGACTCCCGCCCTCTCTCCCCATCCCCGGCGCTGCCTCCGCGCATCGGCCGCACCCCTGTGACTCCCGCCCTCTCCCCCCATCCCCGGCGCTTCCTCCGCGCATCGGCCGCACCCCTGTGACTCCCGCCCTCTCTCCTCCCCGTCGCAACCTGCCGCACCCGCTGTGACACCCGCCCCTCATCTCCCCATCCCCGGCGCTGCCCCCGGGCATCGGCCGCACCCCTGTGACTCCCGCCCACCTCCCCCCCATCCCCGCGCTACCATTCCGCGCATCGGCCTGCACCCCTGTGACTCCCGCCCTCTCTCCCCATCCCCGGCGCTGCCCCCGCACATCGGCCGCACCCCTGTGACTCCCACCCTCTGTCCCCACAGGCACGACGTCGCTGCACCCTTCTCTCCTTATGCCCAAGAAATCTCCTGTTACATAGACTATAACATCTCCATGCCAGCACAGACGCTGTGGAAGGTGGTGAGTGTCAGCTTCTGGGACAAGAGGACAGAATGGGAGAATAAACTGAGGAACTTGTGTATCAGAACTGTAACAATAAGACTCTGTTGCCCATACCACGACGACCTTTTTCAGAGCCCGTACCACAATCAACGACCCAACCGCCACCCCCACTCGCACCACTCCACCCACACAGAGCCCAAGCGGCCAAACCGCGCCCAAAGCTTCCAAACAGAGCCCCTAATCCCACAAACCTAGCTCCTACCACCAACAGAGCCCATAGCCACAATCAGAGCCCATAGCAAAACCAATCATAGCCCATATCCTCCAAACATAGCCCATACGCCACAAACCTACCCCTAACCACCAAACAAGCCCATAAGCCACCAATCAAGCCCATAGCGACCAAGACAGCCCATAGGACACCAATCCTAGTTCTCATAGCCCCCGAAACAGGCCCACAGCCACCAATCATAGCTCATAGCCACCATCAGAGCCCACAGCCACCATCAGAGCTCATAGCGACCAATCAGAGCCCATAGCGACCAATCAGTAGCCCATGCCACCAATCAGAGCCCACAAGCCGCCAATGCAGAGCCCATAGCCGCCAATCAGAGCCCATAGCCGCCAATCAGAGCCCACAGCCGCCAATCAGAGCCCATAGCCGCTCAATCATCAAGCTTTCGTTCTTTTTTCTCTGACTGGTCACTATTAACTTTGTTTCGCTGTGAGCTCTGATTAGTGCTATGGGCTCTGGTTGCTATGGCTGTGTCGCTATGAAGCTTCTCGATTGACAGCTATATAGCTCTGATCGTTGCTATGGGCCTCTGAATTAGTTGCTATTGACCTGTTTATTTTGGGTCTGATTGGGAGGCTCTGGTTGCCTGTGAGCTTTATTTGCTGTAAGCTCTTTTGCTATGGGCTCTGATTGGTGGCTAGAGGCTCTGATTTATTGCTAGGGCTCTGATTGGTGGCTATTGCTCTGATTGGTGCTATTGGGCTCTGATTGTGTCTATGGGCTCTGATGGAGGCTATTGGCTTCTGATTGGGGGCTATGGGCTCTGATTGGTGGCTATGGGCTCTGATTGGTGCTAGATTCCTGATTGGTGGCTATGCGGCTCTGAATTGGTGGCTATGGGCTTCTGATTGAGGCTATGGGCTCTGATTGTAGGCAATGGGGCTCGATTGGAGGCTATGGCTCTGATTGGTGGCTAAGGGCTCTGATTGGTGCTAGGGCTCTGATTGGTGGCTATGGGCTCAGATTGGTGGCTATGGGCCTCTGATTGGCTATGGCTCAGATTTGTGCCTATGGGCTCTGATTGGTGGCTATGGGCTCTGATTGGTGGCGTATGATGGGGCTTCTGATTGGTAGCTATGGTCTCTGATTGGTGGCTATCGGCTCTGATTGGTGGCCTAATGGTCTCTGATTGGTGGCTATGGGCTCTGATTGGTGGCTATTGGGCTCTGATTCGGCTCGCTATGGCTCTGAATTGGCGCTATTGGCTCTGATTGGTTGCTATAGGCTCCGATTGGTTGTTATGGGCTCTGATTGGTGGCTATGGGTGTGATTGGTGGCTGTGGGCTCGGATTGGTCGCTTTGAGCTTTTATTTGTTGCTATGGCCTCTGGTTGCTATGGGCTCTGGTTGCTATGCGACGCCCGCTCAGGTTGCATGGCAAGAAGACCGTACCTCACAGTGGCAGTTTTGGGTTGCGCCGAGCGAGGCTTTGTGAGATTATCCCGCTACTATTACTCTATTTATGTTTCTTTATTCACAGAGGCGCAGCAGGATCTTGGTCGGGCTCGGTGCCGCCGCCGCCTCCTCTGCTCCAGTAATCGCCTCCTGTCTCTTCCAGGAGATCATGAATCGGGAGTCGGATCGAGACGCCTGGAAGACGATCCTGTCCGAGGTGAAGCTGCTGCACGTGAACACATCGGCTGCACTGAAGGTAGGAGGGACGGAGGGGACCCCACAGCCCAGGCCAAGTGCAGGGCCGAGTGCGGGGACCCCACAGGCCAGGCCGAGTGCGGGGACCCCACAGCCCAGGCCGAGTGCAGGGGACCCCACAGGCCGGGCCGAGTGCAGGGACCCCACAGGCCAGGCCGAGTGCGGGGACCCCACAGGCCAGGCCGAGTGCGGGGACCCCCAACAGCCAGGCCGAGTGTCGGGGCACCCCCACAGGCCAGCCAGTGCGTGGACCCCACAGGCCAGGCGAGTGGCGGGGACCTCCAACAGGCCAGGCCGAGTGCGGGGACCCCACAGGCCGGGCCGAGTGCAGGGACCCCACGGGCCGGGCCTCCTGTAGGGCCGAGTGCAGCTGTTATCAGCCGGTCCTGCGGGGGGCGCTTACTGTAGGGAATGTGATATCAGTTCAGTGTCATCTCTGGTGATTGAATAACGGCGGATAAGACCTTGGGGAGTTGGGTACGAGCCCATGTGGCAGCTCCTGCATGGAGATGCCCCCCTGCCCGTGCAAACGTGTGGGCCCGGGGATGCCCCCTGCCCGTGCCATGTGGGACCGGAGATGCCCCCCTGCCCGTGCCATGTGGGACCAGAGATGCCCCTGCCCGTGCCCTAGCCATGTGGGCCCGGGGATTGGCCCCCCCTTGCTGCACCACCGAGTTTGGCCCAGAAATGTCCCCCTCTGTGATGGTACCATACCTCCTGATAAGTACAGTAGATCCCTCCATGCAGGTCCCGGATTCCTTGCAGCTGATTTGCCTTCTCCTCTGCACTCAGCGGCTCTACTTTACCGACTGTGGCTTCCGGCACTGTAGGTCGTGGGGGACAAGGTCGGCCAAAGCGTCTCACCGCAGACCTGGTGTGGAACGTGGAGGAGAAAAAAAAAAAAAAACATCGCTACGGCAGAGTAATGCCCCGAGCGGAGCGGTGCTCCGGCCCTGTCTGCGCCCCGTGTTGTCCGTCAATGTTCTCTCCTTCCTGCGCAGGTCAGGATCAGGCGGAACGGGGAGCAGGAGCTCGCATCACCCGCCACAGATGTACATCGGAGGAAACCTCAGCTTCATGCCGCTGTTTCTTGAGCTGCAGGTATGTTCGGGTGGGTGCCGCCCTTAGCCCCCTGTTTCCTGTGACCAAGAGTCATTGCCACTTCCTTTCCCCCCAGTGGAAAATGCTGACAATGAGGAGCGAGAGCCCAGAGCACAAGTACTTGCTCGTCCCCCCTGGACTGGGTCACCTGGACGACCAGCATCGCCTACTGGTGCTCCACCCCATGACACGTTGAGAGGAGCATCTGTCGCCTATTGATGTCAGGGGAGGGGGGAACAAAGATGGCGTCTAGTTTGTCCACGACTCTGCACTTCACATCACAGGGCACCCACCTGCTTCTCTTAAAGGGGTCGTCTCACTACAGGGATCCGGCCTGCTCGCTTTTTAATGTTAAAGATCTTCCAAAAATTTCCCTATGTAATGACATGTCCATTAACATGTCCTACCACTATTCCTAGATAATCCCCTCTTGTATGGGGCTGCATCAGCTCCTCAGAGGTCACTATAGCTACAGACCTGTTCAATCTCTCCGATAGGCTCCAGCACTGGTCACTATAGCTACAGACCTGTGTGATCTCTCCCGATAGGCTGCCAGCACTGGTCACTATAGCTATAGACCTGATCTATTTCTCCTGATAGGCTGCCAGCACTGGTCTCTATAGCTACAGACCTGTGTGATCTCTCCTGATAGGCTGCCAGCCCTGGTTGCTATAGCTATAGACCCTGATCTATTTCTCCTTGATAGGCTGCCACACTGGTCCACCTGTAGCAACAAGACCTGTTTGATCTCTCCTGATAGGCTGCCAGCACTGGTTGCTATAGCTACAGACCTGTGTGATCTCTCCCGATAGGCTGTCAGCACTGGTCACTATAGCTATAGACCTGATCTAGTTCTCCTGACAGGCTGCCAGTGCTGGTCGCTATAGCTCTAGACCTGTGTGAGCTCTCCTGATAGGCTGCCAGTGCTGGTCGCTATAGCTCTAGACCTGTGTGAGCTCTCCTGAATATGCTGCCAGTGCAGGTCGCAATAGCTCTAAGAACCTGTGAGCTCTCCTGATAGGCTGCCAGTGCTGGTCGCTATATCTTCAGACCAGGCCCGTAAAGGTTATAAACGAGCACCATAATGTAAAAAATTAAAGCGTGAAACCAGGGCTTAAGTATATGATCAAATTAGAGTGAGGCAACCCCTTTAACCAGGAATGAAGAGATCCTATAGAAGATGACGGGGTAGAGGGGCTTTAAGGGGACCTCAGTTTCGGGAATGTGTGAGGTGGGAGCCCCTTAAACCCTGCCCCTGTCTATCCTTCTCTTATGTCCGGCTCCGGCTATGATGCTCTCCACCTCCAGGCTCAGATCCAGCTTCTGGGGAACCCTGTGATCTGGTATTCCGGCCATTGCCGAGGGGCATCTTCTAACACGCCCTCTTCCTTTACTACCTGCTGCGCCAGCGCCCCGGAGATCTACGACGTCCCACAAGTGTTAGACCCCCGTCCTGTATGGAAACCACCCCGCCTGCGGGCGTCCAGCTGGTCACCTTGAGCATTGTTGAACCTGCAGGTGCTGGCGGCCTTCCTGGGCTGGAACGGGGGCGCTGTGCCTCGTGGGCTGGGCCTGCGAACTACCTGCCCTTCTTCTTGCTGGAGATGACCCTCTTTCTTAACACTAACCCTTCCCGGTCCCGGCTCTGACCCTGCAGATCCTGCTGCAGCCCCCAGTGGCGGAAGCATGCCCATCCAGCATCTGCTCCAGGTGATGGTCCTGCTGCTCCTGCTGCTCGCCCCCAGTGCTGGAGCAGTGACCACCAGTCATCTGCTCAGGTGTGGGTCCTGCTGTCTGGCCCCAGTGCCTGGAGCATGCCCACCAGCATCTGCCACAGGTGAGGGTCCACTGCTGCCCCAGTGCTGATCATGCCCACACACACAGCATCTTCTCCAGGTGAGGTCCTGCTGCTGTCCCCCAGTGCTGGGGCAAAGACCACCAGCAGCTACTCAGTGATCGGTCCTGCTGCTTCCCCCCCAGTCTGGGGCATGCCCACCTGCATCAGCTCAGGTAGGATCCTGCTGCTGGCTGCCCCTTTGGGGTGTAAAATAAAAAAACACCCATTGCTGGAGCATGCCCACCACAGCTGCTCAGGTGATGTTCCTGCTGCTGCCCCCAGTGCTGGATCATGCCCACCAGCAGCAGCTCAGTGGTGTGAGGTCTGCTGCTGCCCCCATGCTTGAGCATGCCCACCACAGCTACTTCAGGTGAGGCGTCCTGCTGCTGCCTACCCAGTGCTGGGGCAATCCCACTGCATCTGATCAGTGAGGTCCTGCTGCTGCTGCCCCCAGTGCTGAGTCATGCCCACCACAGCTCAGCTGCTCAGTAGGAGGGTCCTGGGCTGCTGCCCCCGAGTGCTGGATCATCCCAACACATCTGCTCAGTGAGGGTCCTCTTCTGCCCCCAGTGCTGGAGCATGCCCACCAGCAGCTACTCAGAGTGAGGGTCCAGCTGCAGCCCCCCAGTGCTGGGGCATGCCCACCTGCATCTGCTCAGATGAGTGTCCGTGCAGCTGCCCCAGAGCTGAGCATGCCCACCAGCAATCTGCTCAGTGAAGGGTCCTGCTGCGTCGCCTCCCGGCCCTGGCCGGTCTCTTGCATTCACCTGTCCCTTTTTCTGTTCCAGATCCGACATCTCCCCAGAACACCTTCTGGCCGTCCTGCTGGGGTGGCTTCCAGCGTCGTCCTGATACCTTATTTTCTAGACTTGTCCCCAGACCTAGGCGAGCCGGCCCCTGGCTCACACGCGAGCTGAGGGAGCTTTAAGGTGGAAAGACACGTGGGACATTCTCATCAGAAAGTGACGCCGCCCTGACCTCGGGAAGGACTAGAACCCGCAAACCGCGCAACAAGAATGGTATCTCGACCTCCCGACGTCACAGTCGCCTTACAGGGATCGTAGCAAACCTCTAGGTAGGAAGATACAGAGGCGACCTGCAGTGGTCCCGTGGTCTCCCACACAAGACGATGGGCGCTGAGCACCAAGCAGAGGCGCACGTTACTCCACAGGGGCGACACCGAGGAAGCTGCAGAGAATATAACCTTTTCGCTGCCCAACAATAAAAGGTATTTATGAAATTATTATCACCTATGACTGAGACGAGGAAACTACCTCCAGAAATGAGGCTCTGATTCAAATACTCCGGTGTTTTCCATTCAGTGACAGCACGCCTTCGTGTTTGCTGCCCAAGGCTGAAACGGAGTCCCGATCCTTACTGAAGACGAGATCCAGACACAGGTTCAATTTGTGGTTTAAAGAAAACTGTCACATAGGTATATTCCCCCATTGCAGCGCAGCACAAGCACATGTCAGACCTGTTGTGTTCCAGCACTGGGTCCCTTATTCCTGTAAGATGCAGCAGTTTTAAGCATTTACCCCTCAAATCTTATTCAATGAGCAGGTTTACTCCACCCACCAAAGCTAGCCCCGCCCTCTGACAGTTATTCACGTTTCTAACCTATTCAAAGGTAATAGGTTTACATTGAGGTGGGCGTAGGCAACTTCAGTGCGGCGGGTTAAGAAAAAAAAACACTTTCACATGACTCATCTGGCGAAAACTGCAATTTGAGTCATTAAAACACAAAGACTGGCAGCATCTTACAGAATTAGGGACACAGCGCTGGACAACAGCAGTCAGACACTAAACCGTGGCTGCCCTCAGACCCCCATGGTGCATAAATATGTGACAGGTTCTCTTGTAGAAATCAAGAACAGTTTCACACACTTACAGCAAGCAAGCTCTTACATGTTGAATAAAAAAAAGGAAAGCATGGCAGAAGTATTATAATGTTACATACATAGTGTAATAATATATATATAATAACATACACACACACACACACACACACACACTTTATACGGACTCAGGCTTCTATTCAACATCCTGTGACGTATAGAGGGGTCACTTTCTCTCTCTTCATTTGTTATCATTCATCAGTCAAAATGAGGCACTCTGCCCTCAAGTCGCATTGCAGACGTCCCGTTTTGTGTTCCCACTCCCATGCGGTGTTGTGTGCAGTCTCCTGCCCCTGCAGGTTTGGTGTAACCACAAAACCACGCGGCACAGCGAACTCAAAACCCAAAATGGATTTTTTTTTCTTTTTATCAAAAGGAAAAAAAAATTATTTTCTATTCATCAAAACAGCGGACCAACGTGCGGCCTCCAGCGTTAAAACTACAACTCCCACATGCATTTAATAACCTATACCAGTGGGGGATGGGGGGAAAATTTTGTTCTCCCTTTGGGGGAAAAACAAATCCCATCATGCATTTATATAAACCCAACCAGTGGGCATGATGGGGGATGTTGCTCTCTACTTTGGAAACTGCAAACCCCCTCAGCATTTATAAAACATACCAGTGGGCAGATAGTGTTGGCTCTCTACTGTTGGAAACTGCAACCCCCACATGCTTTAATAACCTAACCAGGGGCATGATGGGAAAATGTCGCTCTCCAGCTTTTTAGAAACTACAACCCCCCCATCTGCATTTAATAAACTATACCCAGGGGAAAGGGGGGAGATTTTGGGCTCCTGCTTTGGGAAACTGAACCCCATCAGCATTTATAAACCAACCAGTGGGCTGGGGGGAAATTCGGTTTCCCAGCTGTTGAAAACACAACCCCCAATTTTGCAATAAACCTAACCGGGCTGGGGGAGATGTGGGCTCTCCACTTTTGGAAACTACAACTCCCATCATCCCACGATAGAAATTTACAAATGCATGATGTGAGTTTTTTTCCCAACGTTTGGGGGGGCCGCACTTGCAGACCACGCTCTAGTCAATAGCGGAAATTTCTGGACACAAAACCGCACAAAATCACAGCACAATAATTTCCTTTAATGACAACGATATTATTGCAGTTTTACAAAAAACATAAGACTTTTAAGACAACCGGGACGCGCGACGCAGCAGAGCCCGCCCCGGGCCCTATACGGGGAAGAATAAACAGTCGGTTTCTGCTGCCACGCTGGACAGATTAAAGCGTGAAATGCTGCAGCCCCCCCAATCCCTGCTCCCTTTTTTTCAGCACCGGCCCGGAAACATTCGTGAAATGCGCTTTTGAAATCACACAGCAGCCACCGCCGACCCCGCCCCCAGGGGATGGCCCACATGCCCACGGCCGGGGGGTCTGCTCTTTTCATAACATAAAGGCAAAAATTTAAAATTCTTTAAACTAAATGGATTCAGACACAGCAGGAGGGGGCGCCGCGAGCGACAGGGGGCCAGGTTACACTTGTTTTGCAGACTCCTCTTTTGCCTGAGCCATGAAGGGACGACAGTGCGAGGGCCCGCAAACAGCCCCCCGAGCTCCCCCTCCTAGCCCCCCCAAATAACATCCATGGGGGCAGCAATTGGGGTTTAAAGGCTTTTTGGGGTCGGCCTCTCCAAAATTTGTTGCTAATTTTTTGTTTGGGTTTATTCATTTTAATGGAATTGCAGAATATAGTGCAGCTGCAGCAGGAGCCTCCCCCCATTCACATCAAATAAATCAGCCATGTTTTAATAAGGCACCCCCGATGCAATGTGCTGCCGCTTGACATGGCCCCGTTAGGGACGATCGCAAAGGGGGCATTCCCCGGGCGGTTTTTTTGCAGGAAAATAGCATTAAATTTCGGCACAAAAAAAAAAAGCATCAAAAACGCACTGTGTGAAGCACCCGAAGATTTTGGGGCCCCCAGGTGACGCCCACTCCCTGCAACACATGCAAT
>JAODAL010074184.1:0-14467 GCA_025379985.1 Phyllomedusa bahiana
ACTCCCCTTTATTAGACAGTCCATGAATATTAAGAATAGGGGCTATCTATGACATCACTTAACTCTCTTAGGACACGTGGGTGTATGCCATCTGAACCTGGGGATTTGTCTATTTTAATCTTCCTAAGACGGAGCTGCACTTCTTCCTGGTTAGACAAGAAACTTTTAAGTTGGAGTTTACCACATCTCTCTGTTCAACAGGAAGGTCATCCTCCTCGGTAAATACAGTGGAGAAAAAAGTGTTTAATACGTTTGCTTTTTCTCATCGCCCTCTACTGTCTCACCCTCAGTATTTTTCAAAGGGCCAACATTTTCTGTTTTAATCTTTTTACTATTTATATAGTTAAAAAATATTTTGCCGTTAGTTTTACTTTCTATAGCAATATGTCTTTCCGTCTCCAGCTGTGCTTCCTTTCTTCCTTTCTGGTTGCTCAATTCTTTTGCGCAATTTACATCCAGGGTTAATTAAGCGTTGTTCTGCGGTTGTACTCAGTAAAAGAAACTTTGTTTTTCACTGCCACAGAAGAAATTCTGTAGCATAATTCATATCCGAAGGTTAATTAAGCCTGTTTGTGCTTTTATATTCAATAAAATACACAGAGTTTTTAAACGGCACATACAAGTCAATTATTTCCTGCCATTTGTGGAGCGCAATTTATATCCAAGGGTTACCCAAGCTTCTTAGTGGGTTCATTTGGCATCAAATACAGGGTGTGTATATATCATATACAGATATCTTCATCAAACGGTGTCTGTACATTTTAGAACAAACAGTATGTCAGACAGAGAGGTAGCCGGCTCTTCACCTGCGAGTGGCAGAGGCACAAACATTCCTGGAGCAGGTCGCAGCACAGCAAGGGGACGTCGCATCAGGGGTCATTCGGTGAGGCCACACCTGCAGTTGTCATCTAGCGGCCGTGTACTGACTAGCAACCCAATGGTTCTTGATTGGTTGACTAGGTCAGCCACTTCCTCCCAGATGACATCTGACAACCCCAGCCAAGAGTCGGTGGGAACGTCAGACACAACCCTTAGTTATCATGGCACGGGAGCGGGTCAGCGGCCCTCACCTGTCCTCAACCCGCCTCTGTCCCATCCTGTTCCCTCAGCCAGAGATCTTCTATGTGGTCTCGGCTCAGCGCCACTATATAGCGAGGATGAACAATTTGAGGAGAGCAGTCAGCAGCTACTTGGCAGCGAAGAAATGGGGCCAATATCCCCTGCTTCTTGCAGTAGGCGGCAAAGTATAGATGTTGAGAGTGGCATGGGAGGTCATGTTGTGAGGGGTCAGCCTCTGCATACCAAGACCAGTGATGAGAACAGCAGTGACGATGAAACACAAATAGATGATGAGGTAGCCGACCGCACTTGGGAGCCGGGTGAGGCAAGGCTTCATCATCGTCAGGAGAAGAGGGCGTCAGCTTGCGCGTCAGGCAGCGGCGCAGCCAGCAAGTTGGTCGTGTGGCCATTAGTCGGCAGGATAGCAGCAGTGTGAAGTCGGGAGCCAAGCGGCCACGGGGTAAAAAAACCCGCTTCGCAGGTCCAAGAAAGTAGCGGCACAGAGGCTCAGCGAGTCAGCGGCAGCAGTAGTCACTCAGTGCGGAGCATTGGCGGTAAAATCCGATATTCGGCGGTGTGGCAGTTCTTTGCTAAGACACCGGAGGAGCCGAATATGGGTATATGTAGAATCTTAAGAGAAAGGAAGCGGGGCCCAGGACCCTAACTTTGGCACCCCGGCCTGGTCAACACAGGGGAGCGTACCATCCGGTGGCCTGGGAAAAAAGTAGCTCAGATTTTGGTGGCCACCCTGCCCCCCGCAGAAAGCAGCAGGCCCTTGGAACTGCCTTGCAGAGCCCGGCCCCCACCACCTCTGCAGAAGGGAGCTGTTTCTCTTTGACATATCCCCCGGTCCGTGCCCGCCCTCGATCATGGCCACATCGTTCACGAGGCGATTGCAAAGAGACAACAGTTTTGTCCAAACCATCCAAAGGGCACCCCTGACCGTGCCCCTGTCCAAGTTTTTGGTACTGCAGTCCCCCCCTTTTCCCAAATGGTGGACTCTGCCCATTCAGAGAACTAATGGCTTGTGCCGAGCCGAGATGGGATTTCCCAAGCCTAATTTCTTTTCCAAAAAGTCAGTACCAGCATTTCTAAATTGTAAAAACAAAAAGGGGGCCAGTCCTTAAGTTATCGGTTTGTTCCAAGGGGTCACGGCAGCGGGGACGTTGGAGCTGAAACTCGGTCAGGGCGAATTTCCCTTTTTTCCCCCCACTGGGTGAATGTGCTTCCGGCCCCCAGGACCCCAACAATTTTTGGACGGGGAAAAAAAGCCCTTTCTCCCCCACGTTGTCAAATTGCTGCCCCTCGCCAATGCCGCCTCCTCCTCCTCCCCCCCCAAACCCCATCTCACCCCTCCAAAAGTATGCCCCCATCATACCACATGTGTCCCCACAGCGGTGTCAGGGTTTTTCCCCCGGCTTGCCTCGCAAAACAAGTCACAGAGGGGAGGAACTGCTCCGCGTCATGCGCAAGAAATCGTTTGGTTGCTTTCTCCCCCCCAACTGCAAATCGGAACCTGGGATGGACAATGGGAAAACATGGGGTCCGCGGTGCCCCGGGGGGGGATGGTCCAGCCCCTAAATGGGCAAGGTTCAATCGGGTTGTGAAAAAGGTTCCGAAGTCTTCCACCGATCTTCGAACATTCTGAAAATGGTCAGGAAACTGTGCTGCACTTTATCCATTCGTAAAAAAACCAGGAACCCTCCTCAGTTGCGCAGCAGAAGGGCCCTCCCCAAAAACATCTGTATGCGATGTTTTAACCTTTTGGGAAATTTCCAGTGCACATGTTGGGCTCTATGATAAAGTCTTTCTGTCAAAATGGTGTTACTGAACAGAGAAAGGGCCCATTAACGTTTTTTTGATGTCCGGCAGACAGAAGTATCCCCTTTTAACTTTGATGTCAACAGGGGCAGCTCCATGCGTACACTGCCTTTGTTGGGGCCATTCGAGGAGGCCCGTTATTTGTCAGTGCCAGGACTACGGGATGAATAACCAAAATTCCAGCTTTTGCCCTGGAACAGATGCTAAAAATCTGTTGAGGGGGAAGGGATGGCGATAATCTCGTGGCCAATGAGTCCGGTGGGGCTGAAATGGAGGAGGAGGAGGGGAGGACATTGGAGAGAAGAAATTGTCTGGGGAATGAGGGATTTTCTCCCGGGTGACAAGAGAGGGGGACGGAGCAGCTGGAGGAGGTGGATGGAGAGGGGAAGACGAGCAGATGACCCCCAAGCCCCCCGTGGCAAAATACAGTGGAAATGGGGGAGGGAGCCCCTGGAACATTGTGCGGGGCCCCACAGCAGCTTATTTCCCTGGCTAGTGACAGCCGAATAGTCGATCCGCAGGGGATACTTCTGGCTCCCCAACCCTTTGGATCCTCGCTACCGGTCCAAAAAAGGGGGACCCTTTTTTCCCAGTATTGAGAGGGGGGGAAAACTCAATCAAAGGGGGAAATCCTCTAATCTTGGCCCCCTGCCTAGTGCGGATCGTCCCTCCTCTGACAGGTGGGAAACCGGGGGGTTCCTCACGTCATATTTTTTGCCGCGGCTGGGGGGTAGGTGGGGGGGTAGGGCAGTCCACTCCATCAGCAGTAACCTAATCTGGGTCCTGAGAGCAGTTCCTTCACCCGCCTAGTGAGGAGGGTGTCGCCAGCAGCAGCGCAGCAGGCCTGGACAGTCCCCTGAACCAACGGGTGGGGGGGCCAAATTGGACAGAATTGACCCCAGTTAGAAGATGTGGACTATGGGCAGCCAAACGGGTTGTTGGCCGCAACTTGCCGAGTTTGCAGTGGAGAAGTTTCCCTGCCCGGGGCCAAAAAGTGGGATCAAGCGGGTGTTCAGTGCGGGGGGGGGGCCATCGTTCCCCAAGGGAACCCGTTTGCCAGGGGAAATGTAAAAACAATGCCCCTTTGTCAAAAAAACAGGCGGGGTGGGCCAGGATTTCCAAAACACAAAAATCCCTTTAGGCGTCGATTTCACCGCCTGACCCCCCCAAATGGAAAAATGAGTCTGGGTTCAAATTTCCTGCCTGTCCTATTCGAGGGCCCCCCGCCTGACCCACAATCTGCTGACATTTTCTCCACTGCCCCCAAACCCCCCAGGGGGGACCCCCCCAACCCCCAATCTGCATTGTGACCTGTTGCCCTCTGGCTTCTGTGGGCTGCCGTGACCTCCCCCACTGGTTAAAATTTCACACTCTGGGGCCCTATTTCTGTTTTTTGCCACCCCAGTGTCATTGTCCCACTGTTGACCTCATGTGCTGCTGTGGTTTGCTGGTGCCCTTTCACACTGTGTCATTTTGGCCACTTCTGCCCTCATCTGCTGTGTGGCTGCTGCCGTGCCTAACACGTTCATTGCCCAAATGTCCTACTCCGTTTTTGCACCTCCAGAATGTCATTGTGCCACGCCTGACCTCATGCTGCTGCTGTGGTGCTGCTGACTTCCCACATGTTTATTGCCCCTCTCTGTGGCCTACCCCCTGTTTTTCCCACCTCCAAATGGATTGTCCCACTGTCTAAATAATGCTGCTGCTGTGGCTGCTGCCGTGCCCTCCACACTGTGATTGCCCCCACTCTGTGGCCTATCCTGTTTTTGCCACCTAGAATGCATTTTGCCCGCCGACCTCATGCTGTCTGGGCTGCTGCCGTGACCTCCCACGGTCATTGTGCCACTGTCTGACCTCTTGTCTGCTGGGGCCCTGCTCCCGTGACCTCCACACTGTTTCATTGTCCCACTTGTGGCTACTCCTTTTTTTCCCCAACCTCCAAATGTGATTGTGCCACTTCTGCCTCATGGCTGCTGGGCTCCTCCCGTGATCAACTGTGTCATTGTCCCACTTTTGGGGCCCTAATCTGTTTTTGCGACCTCCAAATGTCATTGTCCCAATCCCGCCCTCTGGCTCCCGGGGGCCCCTCCAAAATGTGCATTGTGCCACGTCTGATCATGCTGCTGCTTTGGTGCTGCCGTGACTACACACTGTGTCATTGTGCCACTTTTAACCCTCATGCTGCTCCTTGGCTGCTGCTGTGACCTACAAATGTGTCATTGTCCCACCTGTGGCCTACTCCTTTTTTGCCACCTCAGAATTGATTGGCCACTACTGACCTCATGCGCTGCTGTGGCTCTCCCGTGCCCATCCACACTGTGTCTTGTCCCACTCTGGGGCCCTACTCCTTTTTTTTTGCCCCACCTCAGAATTCTTTGGGCCACTATCTGACCTCTGCTGCTGCTGTGGCTGCTGCCTGACCTTACACGTGTCCTTGTGCCACTGTCTGACCCATGCTGTGCTGTGGCTGTCCATGTCCTACACCTGTGTCATTGCCCACTCTGTGGCCTACCCCGTTTTTTCACCCTCCAAATGTCATTGTGCCCTCCCTGACCTCATCTGCTGCGTGGTGCTCCGTGACTTACACTGTTTCATTGTCCCCTTGTGGCCTACCCCTTTTTTTTTGCCCCTCCAGAATGTCTTGTGCCATGTCTGACCCATGCTGCTGCTGTGGCTGCCCCCTTAAAACCTCCACACTGTGTCTTGTCCCACTTTTGACCTTGCTGCTGTGTGGCGCGCCGTGACCTCCACATGTGCATTGTCCCACTCTGTGGTACTCCTGTTTTTGCCCCCTCCGAATGTGTTTTGGCCACTGCTGACCTCATGCGCTGCGGGGCTGCTCCCTGACTACAACTGTGTCTTGTCCCCCTTGGCCTACCCCTTTTTTTTCCCACCCCCAGAAGTCATTGTGCCACTGCCTGCCCTCATGCTGTTGCTGCCGTGCTAACACGTGTCATTGTGCCAGTCTGACCTCTGTGCTGCTTGGCTGTGCTGTGACCTAAACAACTGTGTCATTGCCAAACTCTGGGGCCACCCTGTTTTTGCCCCCTCCAGAAGTGATTGTGCCACTGTTACCTCATGCTGTGTGTGGGCTCCCGGCCCTCCCACTGTGTCTTGCCCCCACTCTGGGGGCCTACTCCTGTTTTTGCCACCTCCAGAATGTCATGTCCCACTGCCTGACCTCATCTGCTGCTGTGGCTCTGCCGGCCCCTCCACACTGTGTATTTCCCAACTGTTACCTCTGCTGCTGCTTGGCGCTGCCGGACCCCCCAAACTTGTCATTTCCCACTTGTGGCCTTCCCCTGTTTTTGCCACCTTCCAGAAGGGGTTTGTGCCATGTCTGACCCATGCTGCTGCGTGGCTGCTGCCGTGACAAAAAACCCCCTGTGATTGCCCCACTCTGGGGCCTATTGTTTTTGCACCTCCAAAATGTCATTGTGCCATGCCTGCCCTCATGCTGCGCGCCTGACTAACACTGTGTAAATGTGCCACTGTTGACCTCATGCGTGCTGTGGCTGCTGCCGTGACCTCCACACTGTGTATTGTCCCCATGTTGACTCATGCTCTGTTTGTGGCTGTCCCTGACCTTAAAAACCCCCTGTGTCATTTTTCCCACTCGGGCCTACTCTGTTTTTCCCACCTCCAAAATTTCATTGTGCCACTTCTGACCTATGCTGCTGGGGCCCCGCCGCACCCCCACACTCTGTCACTGTTTTGCCCCCTGACCCCTCAGCTTGTTTTTATTCCACTGTCGCTGCATGATTTATCAGGCTACATTCCCGCTTCGTTTTTTGGTCAAAATTTTGCCCTCTTAATTTCCCAGGGGCTTTTATAGTGAAGCGATTCTAAGAGCGGCGGCAGTATGTGCGTGTCATACTAAAACAAAAACTTGTTGAAGACCAAAAAACCAAGCTCCCTCTGATATTTAAAATGGCACAACGTTTTTACAGACCCCGCGGTCTGGCAGCTGGAAATAGCTGGTTTTTAAAGTGATTCGTGCCCAAGTAATTTGGAAGAAGTTTTTTTTTGCCGAAAATTTAATTTAGGGGAAACGAAAAAAAAAATTTTGGGGGAAAAAAAAAATTTCGCCACCTACTTGTGAATTATCTACAGGAAATTTGGTATTTTTTGGCGGGGAAAAAGCGGTTTATTTTTGTCACCACAGCAGAAAAAACAACGTTTTTTAAAAAATGGATGTAAAATTTCGCCAAAAATTTGAGCAACCCCAAACTAAAAGAGCTTTTTAGCGTGTTTCAATGGCGTTTTTTACGCTACACAAAAGTGAAAAAAATTTTAATTTTCCATACATGTGAATTAGGTCAGGAAAAATTTGTATTTTTTGGCGGTGAAAAAGAAGTTTCTTGGAGTAACCACAGCGCAGAAAAAACGCTTAATTAACCCCTGGATGTAAAATTTCGCAAAAGAATTGAGACCAAAAATGAAGGGGGATTTTTTTGTAAAAAAAAGCTGTTTCTTTTTAATGAAAAACAACAGGAACTGGTTGACCCTTGGATTTCAATGTGCTGTGAGAGATAGCATTTAAAAAGTATTTGCGCTCGTGGGGCACACTGACTTCGATCCCAATACCCCAAAAATCAGAAATAAACATTAAGAAACGTTTGGACAAGCTGGACACCCCACAAAAATCGCTGAAAGAAAACATTTTTCAGTAAGAGCTTCACAATCAGCCGGCAGCAGCACCTTCCCTGCTCAGTAAAAGTGAAGCATATGGTCCACGTGCGCCCCGGGGTTAATGTGCGGTGAGTAACAGAATCCCCCCGGTTTGATTTTGGTTCTCTTGCAATGTCTGGGGTATGCCCCCTTTTCCCCCAGGTGCTTTGAAAGTAATGCCATGGCTAAGATTTATTATCAATAAAAAACCCCTTTTTCACCCGAAGTACCCCCCAAAGTTCGACTTCGTTCCCAAACCCCAAGGGTTTTTTCCGAAATTCTAAACGAATTCCACTTCGTTAGAATCGTTGCCCCTTTTGTATTTAAACCCTTTCTTGACTTAGTTACTCTGTTATTTTTTTGCCTTTTTATGTTGAGGTTTTTATTTCTATTAATTTTTTACATTAATTTTTTTTTAAATATTAAGTAAATAATAAGAAAAATAGTGTCCCTTTTTCATCACAGAGATTTATATCTAGGTGACATAAAGTTTTAGGGTCATTGGGGGTGGGGCTAACAGTTGCAGTTTTTGGGTGCTCGGATTATTTTTAAAACTTTTTTTTTTTTTTGTGGGGGTTTTTTTGTTTTATTTTTATTAAATTTGTGCCCTTTTATGGTCCCCGGATAAAGATCTTTGGGGGCATTTTTACCCCTTTTTTCTAATTTCCCAAACCCCTTTAAGTCACTGTGGGCTGACCCCAGGGCTGATAAGCCCCCGAATTCTTGAAGTTTCTGGACCTGCTGTATGTTCCCCCCGGGGCAGGAAGCAGGAATTTTTGGGTTTCTTCCTGTTGTCGTAATACAAAATTCATTGAGCACTGTATACACAAGAATCAAGTAGGTAGGAGAACACTGTCCCTATCTTCTCGGGGGATAGCCAGCTATCACCAACAGCCGGCTCCTCACTTCCACGCCACAATAAGTTCCAAAATGTCTGTGCACAGTTAAATAGCCACCGCCTGGATGTTTAAAGTCAATGGGTGGTCAGTAAGAGGTTAAAGGTAACTGATAGCTGAAGGTATATGGCTAGTTTAAATGATCCCATCTGGATGACCTCTGAAGGAGGTTAAAGTAGCCAAACCTGCAAGACTGTCTTATCCATTGGAAATACTAGGCACTTGCCCAGGAGGCCCCATAAGTATGAGTGCCCTGGGCAGTCAAAGTGATGTCTCAAGAATTCAAGACTTGCAGCCTATAAGATGTCTTGGGAGAGCTTTAAGGCAGGCACTTTAAAGAATCAAAAACCCCTACCCCACCGCACTGTGCCAAAAGTGCTACCTTGGGGGGACAAAGGAAAGATTAGTTCTTTTTTTCGTTCAATTAAAAGAAACCATATGAAAAGGGTGAGAGACCTACCCCACTTGGCTTTACCTACTTGGAAATTTTTTACCCCATTTTTCCATCTAAGATTGCTACTACATCCTCTGAGGCCCCCCCTACCCAACCCCGGGTCTCCCTGTGTATCTGGGGTCTCACTTATCAGTGGCCTACCTACTGGGGACTTACCTATGTATCTATTAGGGGATATCTGCTTGGGGGCTATATATCTAGAAGGAACATAGGAAGAAATTTGGGGACAAAAGTTGGCCCCCTAACCACTAGGGGGACTTTTTTTTTGGGGGGACTATTAGTGTGGGACACCAAAAGGAAATTAAAACCATTTGAATCTTGCGATGGGGAAATATTATATATATTTTTATTTTTTAATTAATATTTTGTGAAAGGTTAAATGGTGGAAAAGTGAGGAATCTAAGACATTTGTGTGGCTAATTCTACAAAGCTGAGTCAACATGGAGGTCTAGGTCAGATGGAGGAGAAAGGGAAAGCAAATAATTCATCAAAGAACTTGTCACTTGTGTGTTTGTTGCTGCAATTGTACAGTAATCACTAGTACATCTGCAGAGCGCCTGTGCAAAACTGGTAAAGACCACTATATGGTCATTGTATGTTGGTAATAGTGTTCCTACTATAATTGTTCATATACTGGAACAATATGGCAGTGTTATACAGTAACTATGTGTTGATGATATGTTGTCATGATATCGCAGTACTATTTGGTCTTTGTTTAGTGGTATTAATGGTAATTCTGGCCTTGGTATACTGGTTTGGTCACTAACATTATGGTGTTAATATCTGTTCCTTGTATAGTGGTGGCATATGGTAACTGTACGGTCATTATTTAAAGGTGTTATACACATAACATTGTGATATAGCTATTTATATGAATTTTTGTATGTAAAACGTATATTATTTTATATAGATACATCCTAATAGATCCTAGTAACACCACTGTTGTTTTGGTGCTGATCTGCTGGAGGAAGTTGGGCATGATTGTGTACTAAGGAATAGTTAGAGGTGTGCTCTGTTGTGATTTCATGTGGTTAGAGGTATGGTCTGGTCTGATGTCATGTGCTTGGGTGTGGTTAGAGGTATGGCTTGGTGTGATGTTAAGTGCATGAGCAGGGCCCACCACACTGCTTTGCCTAGGGGGCTAGCTATTAAGACAGTCGTGCCAACCTGTAACAGTCAGCTAACTGCTTGGGCGGCTGCACCTAAACAGTCTCAGAAAACACAATTTTACGCAAAGGGGATACTGTGGGTGACATGTATGAACGGGGCTGCATCTTCTCCGCCCGACATCTAGTGCAGCCCCATTCACTATAGTTTTAATTCACCTGCATGCCAATATCAGACACTTTACAGAGCACCCGTGGAACTTTGTAATGCGCCTGATTTTGGGAGGCGTGCTAGGGTGTGTGCACTAAAAACCAACAAACTAACATTTATGCTTCAGTCGGAAATTCCGGGTGTTTTCCCTGCTGTTAGAGCAATTTAAAAGTGGTTTACCAGAGCCAGAATTGTCATTTATGTACTAGAATGCACCTGATTTATGACCCGAAGTAGACTGGGTTCATAATCTCGATTCTTATATTATTGTGTTTTAAAATTGGCATCAAAGCACCATTAGCATAATTCTTTTCTGATGTCTATTTTCTGGAAGAGCTGGAAACTAGGATTGTTTCTGTCCCAAAATATTTTCATTGCAGAGCATGAAAGGTCTCATGTTCCATCATAAGGCTGCAATTCATCAGTTTTCTTTAGATATACAACTTGTTTATTTAGCTATTATCACTGTCGGAAGACATTAGTGCTGCTTTTACTCCAATTGCTGTGTCTTATCTTCTCCAGAAACATTATGTTTTATCAGTGTGCTGGTTTTATCTTGTGCCCAAATACCCAAAATATTAAAATTTTTTTCAATATGGTGATAAAACTAAAGTTCCTTTCAACGCTGAAAACTCTGTGATTCAGCACAAATTGTGCAGTGCTTATTTACTTTAATGGAGATTTACAAAAAAAAACTCAGGTCATTAGATATTGTTCTATTGATGCAGAGATGTAGCTGGTAGCTCTTGGGCCTTAAATGGAGACTCTAAAAAGAGGCCTCCTACCTACAATATGAAAATTCACTTGTTTAAGTTGGTAATTTTGGAAAAAAAAAACAGAAGTTTTTTCATCATTATACTTATTAAATTTATAGAAAGTTTTTTAACTGCTTTTATGTATCATCCTTATCGAAGTATCAGAATTCTCACACACTTTCCTTGAGGCAGATGCATGTCCCGCAGAAACCAGATTTAAGGACTTTCCCCCTCCCCCCAGATAATAAGAGGGAGCAATTGGGATTGGTCATATCACTAATGCTTCTACTACATGAAATTTTAAAAATTTTCTCTTAGCGACCACCAATTAACCAATCATGTAGTGATAAAATAGTCATGTGATTAAAAAAGTTCTATTGGAATGTAATTTACTGTGATTAAACTTCAGATTTCATGTCCGATACGGAAGCTGTCGGTCATGTTTCTCCAGCTCTGGCTGTCGGCAGCAATAATAATAATATAATTTGGAGGAGGCATTTAATTGGATAAGGAGTGGAACAAAGATAGATTCCACACCTGATTTAATCATCTCGACAATCTCATGCCACTGGTCCCATCTCTACACTTAGGGCGACATGTATGAATTCTGGTGCTGATAGACCAGTTCTAAATCGCTTTAAGGTAGTATTGACTGCTCCAGAACGTATGAACCTGTTCTTCTGCAGTTCATACACACAGGCACAGTCTAGTGCCAATACAACAAGTCTGGCTCAGGCACCACCTTTACCCCGGTCTGGCTGTTCTTCTGCAGGTCATACATACCGGAACAGTCTAGTGCCAGTACGACAACTTAGGCTCTGGTCTGGCTGTTCTAACTGTTCTGCTCCAAAGTTTTGATGTCAAAGAATCATAAATGTGTCTATGTCTACTAATGTGGTGCAATACGCCCCAGAACGCCCCAAAGCTTTTTTGTGCTGAAAAGTGTCTTTGGCGTACGCCTGTTCATACATCTATAGAACTGGTCTACTATAGCTTTCTGAGGCGAGAATTCTGGTGCAGCCCTGTTCATACATGTCGCCCTTAGAGTCTTATGAAAAGATAGTGCACCTTTTTTAACTTTTATAGATTTATGTATCAAGAAAAAAAAAAAAAAATCTGGTACTTAAACAGTCTTAAAATTAGGTAAAATCAACTCCAGATGAGCAATAATACACAACAGATTCCACCCGCTCGTTATATGTTCAACAAATATTGGGGCAAAATACAAAAGCAGAAGGTGAAAAATTAAGTACATCCTTTCTATTTCTTTAGGAATTTGGAGGGTAAGTAGCACCCAGGTGCTAATGGAATGTCCTGATTATCAGCAAATGTGAACACCTCTTTAACAGCAGACGTTTTGGCAGTTTGCCAGCCTAGAGCATTCAAGAGTGTGTGAAAACAATGCAAGCGAGGGAAAGACAATAGCTATGATCCTATAGAAGTAATTGTTGTTGTCAATCAGTTTGGAAAGAGTTATATGTTTATTCCCAAATAATGTTAAGTCCTTAATTTTAAAATGAAAAGGATTATTCACAAGTAGTGATGAGTGATTGTGTCAACTATCGTTATCGATTCGATAGTCGATATCGTCAATTATCATGACGATTTCCGATAGTCGATAACAGATTATCGCCGATGACCATTAAAGTCTATGGGAGAGGAATAACACCTTCATTCTTACACCCAAACAGGGCTGGAGAAGCTGGAATTAACATCCACAACAGGAAACTGGATACGTGCTACATCTTAGGCAAGACAATTAGGCAACAAGAGTCACAGAAAAAAAGTCACAGACTATTCACTATCCCTGTCCTGTACCACAGCATGACCCTCAAACCTGCATGACCCACAAATTAAAAAGTGCCAGAAGGCAGCATTATTTGAACTACCATTTTAGTTGAACAGGACATTGACTATCCTGGACTGCAACATGACCCTTAAATCTGCATGACCCACAGATTGAAATGTGCCTGAAAAATGAGTCTTTGAACCACCATTTTAGTTGAACTAAACATTGACTATCCCTGTCCTGGACTGTTGCATGCAGGTTGCATTAACCACTGAAGAATAGATTGGCGACAATGTTTGTTACTGAGAGTCACAGGACACCGAACCAGCAATGACAGGCCTGACAGTCCTGTACCCGACAATCTGCTGGCTTGCGTGTTGTCGCCAGCACTGGAAGGAGCACCTTCTCTCGTACCTCTACCTCCATGTCCTACACCTCTCTTTGCTCATTTACCACCTGCATTTCGCTCCATGTTCAGAAAGCTAAAAATTTAAAAAGGTATGGAAGAGTTTTTGACAGTCTCTTATTGAAAGACGGCAAATCACAGCTATTCTTAAATCCCTCTAATTTCCAACAGCCAACTATCTTTGAAATGTCTGGTGGAAGAACCGTAACACCAAATCAACAGTGTTCTTCCTTCAGTCCCTTAGATTTACAACTGTCCAGTAGGACTAGCAATTGATAGTTTTCAACAAGCTATCGTACAAATGCATGATTAGCACCAAACTGAGACACACTGAGTGAAATAGAAGTATTAAAAAGTTATATGGATTAATATGGCAGCCGTTGCACCACTGACTACAGGTGTAATTTACTAGGAAATATGTATAACACAATATGCGTACAACTGAACTCTTTGCGACAAACAGACGCACAGACTGCAATAAGAGTATTTAAATATTATATGGATTAATATGGCAGCCTTCGCACCACTGACTACAAGCGTAATTTACTAGGAAATATGTAGAACACAATATTCGTACAACTGAACTCTTTGCACCAAACAGACGCACGGACTGCAATAAGAGTATTTAATTATTATATGGATTAATATGGCAGCATTCGCACCACTGACTACAAGCGTAATTTACTAGGAAATTTGTAGAACACAATATTCGTACAACTGGACTCTTTGCTCCAAACTGAGACGCACGGACTTCAGTAAAACTATTTAAAGGTTATAGGGATAAGTTAAGCCGGTTTTTGGGAACACAGGGACAATTTCAACTGCTAGCAGAGGTCTAACGGGCAAAAAAGAGGTAGAAAACAATTCTTTTTCAACTGAAAATCACAGAACACACTGAGCTGCAAAAATCTTCTTTTCAAATGCCACTCCTCCT
The DNA here is from genome assembly GCA_025379985.1 of Phyllomedusa bahiana. Lineage (NCBI taxonomy): Eukaryota > Metazoa > Chordata > Amphibia > Anura > Hylidae > Phyllomedusa > Phyllomedusa bahiana. The sequence continues at coordinate 14,103 of JAODAL010074184.1, forward strand.
GCCGCCACCCCCCACTGCAGTGATTGCAATAGAACTGAAAACACAGGAAAAATTGCAACTGCTAGCAGAGGTCTGCTGGCCAAAAAAGTGATAGAAAACAATTCTTTTTCAATTGATAATCACAGAACACACTGAGCTGCAAAATATCTCCCTTCGTTTCAAAAGCCTCTCCTGCTGCCGCCTTCCCCACTTCCTGCAGTCCCGCGGCTACACACACCAGTAGATATCCTTAAAACTTTCTCTAACTAAATTAGAAGTGCAATTCTCTAATCTAACTCTATTCTAAGCTGTAGGTGGATGGTTTCTTGTATTAGAAGTGACTATCGACGTTAGAACACTATTGTTTAAAAGCAGACACCAAAGAA
>JAODAL010074185.1:0-14467 GCA_025379985.1 Phyllomedusa bahiana
AAAAAGAGGCAGGCAAAGCTAAATCTCATACAAACAGGAGACTTCGCAGTGTGAGTCAGAGGACAGAAATTCTATGTCGGTGGTACAGTGAAGGAAATAATTATTTGATCCCTTGCTGATTGTGTAAGTTTGACTACTGGCAAAGACATGAACAGTCTATAATTTTAAGGATAGGTTAATTTTAACATTGAGAGATACAATATCCAAAATAAAATCCAGAAAATTACATTGTATAAATTATATACATTTATTTGTATTTTGCTGAGAGAAAATAGCAATAGAAGTATGTGATCCCCTACCAACCATTAAGAGATCTGGCTCCTAACTTTTTTTGCAATAGTAAGAAAATGGAAGTGATACCAAATGATTGTCAACCAACATCTATCTGTGGCACCATGCAAAATCTCACCTCGTGAGGTATCCTTGATCATGAGGAAGGTGAGAGATCAGCCTAAAACTACAGAGGGGAACTTCTTAATGATCTCAAGGCATCTGGGACCCCAGTCACCAAGTTACCATTGGTAACACATTACGCCGTAATGCAGTGCCCGTAAGGTCAAGAAGGCACATGTGCAGGTCCGTATGAAGTTTGCCTTTGAACACCTGGATGATTCTGTGAGTGATTGGTAGAAGGTGGTCTGGTCATATGAAACAAAAATAGAGCTCTTTGGCATTAACTCAACTTGTCGTGTTTGGAGGATGAGAAATGCTGCCTAAACACCATCCCCACTGTCAAGCATGGAGGTGGAAACATTATGGTTTGGGGGTGTTTCTCTGCCAAGCGAACAGGACTACTTAACTGCATCAATGAGAGAATGGATGGACCCATGTACCGTACCTCCGAGAGGACAGCTAGACGATGACCCTAAACATATAGCCAAGGCAACAAAGGAGTGGCTCAAAAAGAAGCAGCACAGTAAGGTCATGGAGTGGCCTAGCCAGTCTCCAGACCTTAATCCCATAGAAAACTTATGGAGGGAGTTGAAGTTCCGAGTTGCCAAGCGACAGCCTCAAAATCTTAATGATTTAGAGATGATCTGCAAAGAGGAGTGGATCAAAATTCCTCCTGACTAGTGATGAGCGATTACGTTGACTATCGTCATCGGGTCGATAGTCGATATCGGCAATTATCAAGACGATTTCCAATAGTCGATAATAGATCATCGGCGATGACCATTAAACTATGGGAGAGGAACAACACCTTTTCATTTTTACACCCAAGAGGGAGGAGAAGCTGGAATTAACATCCAAACAGTCAAATGGATCGTGCTACATCTTAGGCAACACACTTGGGTTTATAAAAGCCACAGAAAAAAAATCACAGACCATTCACTATCCCTGTCTTGGGCCACAACAGCATGACCTTAAACCTTCTTGACCCACATATTAATAAGTGCTAGAAGGCATATGATTTGAACCATCATTTTACTTGAACTGGACTTTGAATATCCCGTCCTGGAACACAGCATGAGCCCCAAACCTGCATGACCCCAGATTAAAAAGTGCCGGAAAAAGGGAGTCTTTGAACCACCATTTTAGTTGAACTGGCCCATTAACTATATCTGTCCTGTACCGCAAAATACCATTAAACCTGTCTGACCCACAGATTAAAAAGTGCCGGAAATAGGAGTCTATCACCACCATTTTAGTTTCACGGGACATATACTGTCCCTGCCCTTTGGGTAGCGCTTCCCCCTCCGTATGAGTGCGGACCAATTAGCTTCACTGGAAATACTGGTGTTAACGCTCCTTTTCCACCCAGGTGCCCTTTTTCTTGGCATTCTTTTTCTCATTTTTCTCAACGTGCTGGAGGAAATTGTCTCTGTTCTTTGTTCTCTGTCCGTGCTCCATACCCATGTCCTCTGAAAAAACCTACATCTGGTCAAGTCTTCCTGTACCTCCCTTGTACAATTCAGGGGAATTTTTTTACCAGCTATTTTGTAACATGCAATTTTTTAGTAGTTTAATTCTAGAAAAACACATTTTAAAATAGGATGGAATCCCACCATGTCTTGTTTTCTCTTTTTAATTGTATTAAATTGGGTTGTCTCAATACAGGGATTGCTAGCTATGTTAAAGATCTTGCAAAAACAAGTCTTTTTTGCAATATGTGTCCATTAACATGTTCCTACCTATTCCTGTTTCTGACAGAAACCATCACCCTTGAGCCCCTCTTGACAATTGTGAAGAAGAAATGTCTTTAGAAACAACTTTTTTTTTAAAATAAATGGGGACCTGTAGTATAGTTTGCATGTCACAGCAAAATCCCCCCAAAAATTCAAAGCATGACCCTTGGGGCCACTTTGGACAATTGTGAAGAACAAATTTTCTGTTAGAAACAACATTTTTTTTTATAATAGGACCCGTAGTATAGCTGCATGTCACAGCAAAATCCCCCCAAAAATCAAAGCATGACCCTTGACCCATTTTGGCAATTGTGAAAAACCAATTTGTCTGTTAGAAACAACATTTTTTTAAATAATAGGACCCGTAGTATAGCTGCATGTCACGGCAAAATGCCCCCAAAAATTCAAAGCATGACCCTTGAGCCACTCTTGACAATTGTGAAGAACAAATGTCGTTGGGAAACAACATTTTTTATAATAGGACCCGTAGTATAGCTGCATGTCACAGCAAAATCCCCCAAAAATTCAAAGCATGACCCTTGAGCCACTTTGGGACAATTGTGAAGAACAAATGTCGTTAGAAACAACATTTTTTTTATAACAGGCCCTGTGGGTATAGCTGCATGTCACAGCAAAATGCCCCCAAAAATTCAAAACATGACCCTTGAGCCACTTTTGACAATTGTGAAGAACAAATGTCTGTTAGAAAACAACATTTTTTTAGAATAGGACCTTTGGGGGGGGGGGGGGGGGATTGCTGCATTTAAAAGCAGCATGACCCAAAAAATTATAAAAATGACTTCCCCAGCCACTGTTAAAAATTGTGGGGGAGAAATTCACTTAGAAGCCACATTTCTTTTCCAAAGGACCATGTTTAAAGCTTTATCTCACAGCAACATGACCCCAAAAAATGATAAAAATTACTTCTCAGGCACTGTTAAAAATTGTGAGGGAGAAATGCCACTTAAAAGACACTTTTTCTTTTCCAAAGGACCATGATTATTGCTGTATCTCACAGCAACATGACCCCAAAAATTATAAATATGATTTCTCAACCACTATTAAAAATTGTGATGGAGAAATGCCACTTAGAAGCCACATTTCTGTTCCAAAGGACCATAATTAAAGCTGTATCTCACAGCAACATGACCTCAAAACCATTGACAATGCGAAAACTTCTAAAGATAAAGTGAGTAAATGGAATACGGTGTTGTCATGAAACCTTGCTGCCCTTTTACAGTCTCCTCACAGCAAAACCAGCAAAATGACTTTTGGGAAAAAAGAGAATAAAAATTGCAGTAAGAAATGATCATTTAAAAACATTTTTCAAGAGGACCATTTCTGTTTGAAGAGGAATGTGAAGTAGACCGGCAACTAATCGGGACCTCGTAAAATTGGGGCCACAACATCATCAGAGATCCATGCCTGATTCATCTTGATGAAATCAAACGACCCCAAAATTATCGTGGAAAGCCGGATGCGTTTGTCTGTAATGACTCCTCCAGCTGTGCTGAAGGTCCCGCTCATATATGACGCTGGCTGCTGGGCGGGAAACCAACACTCTATGGCGTGGCGAGCGAGCTCGGGCCATTCGGTCCATTTGGGATACCCAGAAGTATAAATTTGCGTCCGAAACACATCAAAAAACATCGGTGTTGAGACGCAGATAGCCCGTGCCACATGATCTTAAGCGGGTCTCTGTGTGTTGATGTGTGCCCTGCATTGCATGCGTTGGTGAGGTGGTAAAAAAGATTGCCAGAGGTCCACCATTAGGCTTCTGCCCCCTTTGCCTGCTGCTGGCTGCTGCCGCTAGGGGCTACTTGGCACTCTACTGCTGCACGTGGGCTGATGTTGTTCCACCGTGACTTTTGAAGAACGTGAATCAGACGCAACAGATGTCTCCAGTTGATCAATCACAAGGTCTCCATTTCCTTCATTTTACTCTCTTTTTGGGTGGGTGGAAGGAAAGTGCTGAGTTTTGTTTTGTACCGGGGATCCAGGAGGTTGGCCAGCCAGTAGCTGTTGTTCATTTTGATGGACTTAATGCGAGGATAATGTTGGAGGAAATGGAGCAAACCAAGCACTCATGTGAGAGATGGAGCCTTGATTTCCCAAGCCTCTGGATTTGAGGGCACTAGCAAACTGATCTTCTCCCTCCCCTCAAATTCGCGCCAACCTCTTTCCAAGGCAGGGACGTCGGTAACATCGGTGTCTAGAAATACCCCCTCCTCCTCCTCCGCTTCCTCCGGCACAGCTTCAACACAGCCCTGACTTGCCTGAGATGATGCACCCTGAGAGCTTTATGCGCCACCTTGCACTAGCCCTGGACCCCGAACCACTGCCTAAATGAAGACCGATGAAATTGTGGAAACTGTCGGGGCCCTTTTGGATTTGACGGAGAGAAAGGCTCCGTGTCCGCAACTGTGTCCGTCCCTCCTCCGTCGCTGGCGGACCTGTTGTTTCAGAGTGTCCAACGATCGTTCCAGAACTAAGATCACCACAATGCTCATGCTAACAAGGCATTGTCCGCACTGACCATTTTGGTGGCTTCTTCAAAACTGGCAAGGATGGTGGGAGAGCTCTTCACCTGCCTCCACTCTTGGTGGCTGAACACCCGAGGTCCGCCCCCGCTGCTTGTCAGGCCAAAGTGTCCCTTCGTACTGCGTAATGGCATTGCGCTGCTGCCACAATCGCTGGAGCATGTGGAGGGTGGAATTCCAGCATGTTGCCACGTCAACAATGAGACGGTTGACGGGGAGGCTGAGCTGACGCTGCAACGCAGCCAGGCGGGACGAAGCAGGGTGCGAACGGCGGAAGTGCGAACTTAGACTTCGAGCCTTCCTCAGCAGGCAGTCCAGACCTGGGTAGCCCCTTTAGAAATTTTCTGGACGACAGGTTCATGCATGTGCCAGGCAAGGGATGTGCTCCACCTACCGATCTTAAGGGCGGCCAGCAGATTTCGCCCTTGTCCGCACACCCCCTTGCCTGGCACAAGGTTTTAGTCACCCAGCCAGCGCTCGGTCTCGTTGCGGAGAGCCGTCCACAGCTCCTGACCTGTGTGTGGATGGTCTCCAAGACAGATTAATTTCAACACGGCGTGGTTTTTTATGGGCACGTGATGCCACCAGAGGACCTTGGGGGAAAGAACCCTGCACCATCCTGCGGTTTTGAAGAGCGTGCGCCGAGCCTGAGAAACCACCGTCACCCCCAGAGACATCCAGCCAGCTCACCCGTGAGCTGTCACAGGATAAGCGGCCTTGGCCGTGCTTACTAGTCCATGCGTTGGTGGTCAGATGGACTTTTTTTGGGCCCCAGAAAGCAGACAACGCGCTTGAAATTTTAGATGCCACGTGGCTGGCCAGGGCAGGGGCGGCTTTTCTGGCAAAGAAAGGCCTGCTCGGCATCTTTGGGAATTTGGGGGAGGCAAGGGCCATGACGTGGCGTAACCCATCTGTGTCCACCAAAACGGAAAGGCAACATTTCCCAAGGCCAAAAGCCTGGCAATGGCCGACATTCAGGCTTTTGACTTTGGGATGGTTTGGGTTAAAAATGTTTCTTCTGTTCCCAAACGTGGAAGACAGAAGGCTGGCTGCTAGACTGGGCCACTGTACGGTGTGCAGGTCGCAAACTGGCGGAAGGAGAGGGTGTAGGATGGGGCTCTGGTGGTGCTGGTGATACTCGGGCGACGGTGGAGGCTGAAGCGAGGCGATCCCTGATCATGACTCTGAGAGACATGGGCAGCTGAGGAATTTCTTGGTGGTGGCGGAGGAGGAGGCGGAGACAGAGGGTGTGACAGTGGTTGGAGGGCCCGAGTCGGTCTGGCCTTTTTTGGCCAATGTTTGCCCCATTTCAAACTTTAATGCATTCGCGCTGCATGTGACTAACCCTGTTGGTGGTGGTTAAACACCGAAGGTTCTTGCCTCTACTTATGCGTTTACGGCAAAGGCGGCATATGACATCGCTGGGTGAATCAGAGGCTTGCTCAAAGAAGGCCCAGGCTTGAGAGGTCCTGGACCTTTTTGACGGCGATAAACGAGGGGCTGGGTTTCTGCTGACCGTGGCTGGCGGAATCATATCAGCGGACTTCTGCGACCGCCCTCTCCCTTTTTGAGGCGGGACCCGTGCTGACACTACCCCATCGTCTTCCTCCTCGTCCAGTGATGAAGCGCTCGCAAGCAAATTCTTCTGAAAAGACCACGTTGGATCCGCAATGTCGTCATCATCATCATCAACACCGGTGACTTGGTCGTCCTGACATTCTGCATCCAGGAGCTGCGGACTACAAGCAAGAGGGATTGCAAGGCGGTGCCTACCGACCGGGTTTTTTGCCGATTGACCGGCTTCCTTCTCCTCATCTTATGGCATCAGTAACTGGGCATCAGAGCAGACAAAATCATCCTCTTTGGCCTCTTGATTTTTTAACATGCCTTCTGACCCCCAACCGCATTTTGTCATCAAAGAGGTCTTCAGAAAATGGATTATCCACAGTGGTGGGTACACGAGTTGACATTTGGACTGCTTCATGTTGGACGAATGCTGATGATGCTGATGACGACATTTGTGGCCGCGACTGGGAGGACGAGGAGGTAAGACTGCTGGATGCAGGTTGCATTAACCACTGAAGAACAGATTGGCGACGCTGTTCGTTACTGAGATTCACAGGCCCTGACCCAGCGATGACAGGCCTGACGATCCTGCAACTGACGATCCGCTGGCATGCGTGTTGTCGCCAGCACTGGAAGGAGCACCTTCTCTCGTACCTCTTTGCTCGCTTACCACCTGAATTTCGCTCCATGTTCAGAAATATAAAAATTTGAGAAGGTATGGAAGAGTTTTGGAAAGTCTCTTAATAAAAGACGGCAAATCACAGCTATTCACAAATCCCTCAAATCAAAACAAAATTGCTGGGATTCAAATTTAACGCAAAGTAGATCTATCAACAAAGCTTGACTGACCAAAGGTGAAAAAAACACCTGTCTGAAATGTATACAGATATTAAAAGGTATTTTTGGCACCTATCAGTACACCTGTGGTGACTACAAAGTTGCTGGGTTCAAATTTAACTGCAAAGTAGATCTATCAACAAAGCTTGACTGACCAAAAGTAAAAAAAACACCTGTCTGAAATGTATACTGATATTAAAAGGTATTTTTTGGCACCCATCAGTACACCTGTTTGGGGAACTACAAAGTTGCTGTATTCAAATTTAACTGCAAAGAAGATCTATAAACAAAGCTTGAATGACCAAAAGTGAAAAAAAAACCTGTCTGAAATGTATACGGATATTAAAAGGTATTTTTTGGCACCTATCAGTACACCTGTGGTGACTACAAAGTTGCTGGATTCAAATTTAACTGCAAGGTGGCTCAACAACACAGCTGCCCCGCGCCAAAGGGAAAAAAAACACGTAAACTGAAATGTATACTGATTATAAAAGGTATTTTTTGGCACCTATCAACCTGTGGTGACTACAAAGTTGCGGATTCAAATTTAAACTGCAAAGTAGATCTATCAACAAAGCTTGACTGACCAAAAGTGAAAAAAACACGTAATCTTTAAATGTATACTGATAATAAAGGGTATTTTTGGCACCTATCAACCTGTGGTGACTGCAAAATTGCTTTATTCAAATTTAACTGCAAAGTAGATCTATCAACAAAGCTGGCCTGCGGCAAAGTGAAAAATCACGTATCTGAAATTATTCGGAAAATAAAAGGTATTTTTGGCACCTTTCAATTCACCTGTGGTGACTACAAAATTGCTGTATTCACATTTAAGTGCAAGGTGTCTCAATGAACAAAGCTGTAGTGAGCCAAAGTGAAAAAAACACGTGTATGAAATGTATTCGATAATAAAAGGTATTTTTTGCACATTTCAATTCACCTGTGGTGACTACAAAATTGCTGTTTCACATTAAGTGCAAAGTAGCTCTATCAACAAAGCTGTTGTGCGCCAAAGTCTAAAAACACGTATCTGAAATGTATTCGGATAATAAAAGGTATTTTTGGCACCTATCAACCTGTGCTGACTACAAAATTGCTGGATTCTAATTTAACTGCAGGTGGCTATATCACAAAGGCTGGAATGGGAAAATTAAAAAGAACACCTATCTGAAATGTATACTGATAATAAAAGTGGAGTTTTTGCACCTAACAAAGAGACCTGCAGTTATTAGAAAAGATGTGTATCCTAATATAAGTTCAGGCTGCCCAATATCCAGGAAATATTTCAATAGAAACTGTTAATAATAAAGCTATTGCAGTGCAATGTCTACACTAAGTCTTGGTGAACTATATCCAGTATTCTTTAAAGAGCTTGTCTGTGTTCGCCCGCTGGACTCCCCCCCCCCCCCCCGGTCCCCCGTGACTTTATAGCGGTAGATGCTCCTTTAAAATTCTCTACCTAACTACATAAAATCTTCCAATCTCTGATCTAACTAAGTTGTAAGGATCACAGCTAACAGTAGAGCTTTCTCTGTGTAGAAATAGCATAATTTCGCTGAGCTGTTTGGACACAGGCAGAGCGCACGTCCTACTGCTATGAGACGCTGACAGACACTGATCATGAACAGGAAGGGCTGTTCTATGTAAAACGAGGTCATGTGATTTTTCCAGCCAATCGCAACCATACACATCCCAGTCATGACGTCGCACACACATCTCACCCTGCTCTATTCTGTAAGCTGATTTGCTGGCCGCCAAAATGACAGGAAGCGCCGAAAATGGTGCGATATTAATAGATGATGCACAGATTTTAACCTAAATTATCGCGTGATCTAAAAAATCAGATCAACATAAAAACTGTGCCGATTTCAACTTTGTCGATAATAATCGCTCAACACTACTCCTGACATGTGCACAAACCTCATCATCAACTACAAAAAATTCTGACTGCTGTGCTTGCCAACAAGGGTTTTGCCACCAAGTTTTAAGTCTTGTTTGCCAGTGGGATCAAATACTCATTTATCACTGCAAAATGCGAATGAATTTATATAATTTATGCAATGTGATTTTCTGGATTTTATTTTGGATAGTCTATCTCTCATTGTTAGAATTAACCTACCCTTAAAATTATAGACTGTTCATCTTTGTCAGTGGGCAAACTTACACAATCAGCAAGGGATCAAATAATTATTTCCTTAACTATACACACCAATTGCTCTCCTTAAAGGAGTTGTCTCCCTACAGAGTTTCATAGGCTGCATGAATGAAATACTCTGTCACTTCCTGGTTCAGACTGACTGAAATTTGCATAAGCTCCATGGTGAATCCAGCTCTGTGTTTTCAGTTGCTGATTAGTTCAGATTAGCTCAGAAGCTTCTGAAACTACTAACAGGACTTTTTATCTGATCCCTCAAACAAAAGCCCTAATTAGAGCTGTTTACTTGAGATAAATCAAGCTTTTTACTGCCCAGCAGCACAGACTCTGCTGCAACCTGTGTTATGACATCACTCACTGCTATCACATAGAACAAACAGCAGGGGGGGAGAATTGTTTACAGGTCAGTTACTGAGGGAATGAAACACCAGGGAGGTCATAAATTCACTTGTATCTCCTTAAGGAAAACAGATGAACAAAGCAATATATTTTGAAAATGTCTTTATTTTGTGCTCCCTACAATTTGAAAGCTATTCTTTGTAGCGAGACAACCCCTTTAAATATGTGTCAGTGCAGAGCAAGTTCAATGTGATGTGACCTTGCTGCTTCTGTCTGGTAGGAAAACCTCCAGAAGGGAAGACGAAATCAAGATGACAAACAGCCTTTAAGTGGCACTTGAATGCAAATAAGTACACACTAGGCAAAACAAGAGTCCCCATATTTTTCTTACCTATGCTGCAGTATATCAAATGAAAATAAGTAGGACAAGGATGATTGATTCCTATAAAAGTATATACATCAATCTTTATTAATTCACAAATTTAGAAAACATAATAAAGAAGACAACTACAAATGATTAAGGCAAAAAATACATGGGGGGCCTTTATATCAAGAATCCTCAAGAGAGGTGATAGTGCTTATCAAGAGTATACAGTGCAAGTGCAGTAATATATAAATGCTATCAACCTCAATAAAACATATTGAACAAGTGTCAGATGTAATGTTCACCCAGGTATTTAGCCAGGGGTTAAGGCTAAATACTTGAGTGAGCTACTTATTTTATACTAATATAGTATACTCTCTTGAGGATTATTGATATACAGGCAATCCATGTATTTTTTGCCTTAATCATTTGTAGTTGTCTTCTTTTATTCTGTTTTGTAAATTTGTGAATTAATAAAGATTGATGTACAGTGGGGAAAAAAAAGTATTTAGTCAGCCACCAAATGTGCATTGGTGGCGCAATTTTGGAGTGCGTCTGATGAAAAATATAGCTGCGCCAGTTTACGGGCTGAAAAGACGCCAGATTTACGCCTGTACATACATGTTGTTTTAGCCATATGAGCGAACCAGAAGTAGAACCAAAAGGAATGGAAGATACTGTATATACTTTTATGGGAATCAGTCCTCCTTGTCCCTCTTATTTTGGTTTGATACATAGTTTTGGAGAGATTAGTACCATTATAATAAGTAATATACTTTTTTGCTGGGGGTATTTCACAATATTTTTCCCAGCCAACTAATGCTATTTGCGTCTTCTTTGGTGATATTATGCTGCAGTATATAGGCACGAAAAAAAACAAAAAACTGGAGTGTTTCTTTAGTAAGGTTAGTAAGTAAGGTTAGTTAGTAAGGTTAGTAAGGCTAGCCTTACATCTTTGCTCTCATTTCTGAAATCCCCAAATAACTATGGTGTTAAATCTGTTACAAATGGACACCAACAACACCCTGTGGACCTCTCTGAATATAACTGGATTCTTTGTGTTTTAGCACAGAATGCTTGTCTATTTTTTCCTGCTTTCTTGATGGAATCTGCAATCGACTCTTCTATTGGAATCGGTAATGCAGATGTAAAGCTCGCTTTAGTTCAGTTATTGATTTTGTACTAACAGTACAATTGTAAATAAAATAATCTATTTTACTTAGAGGGACATTGGTGATGAAGTTATTTTCATTGAGAGCAATAGGCTGCAGAGCACTAAAGGGTTAAAGTTTGTCAGTAACATAAAAAGATCCTGTGTTACTGGTAAAACACAGCAGGGAGTGACATCACTATCCCAGCCAGGGCTGCAGACCAAAGAGCACAGAGAGAGTTGGTCTGTGACATAGTAAAGCTTGTGTGCACAAGCAGGAGATAAGAACTCAAAACCAGAACAACAATGTATTTGGTAATAATATTTATTTACCTTTTCCTACATTTTTAAAACTTATTAATGTGGGGGGCAATATCCCTTTAATGCTACAACTCAGGAAAAATAAGTTGTTTTGAAAAATTCATAAAATTGTAAATTGTAACAGGTTTGTGGGAGTGTTTGGTACCCTGTTTCAAAGAACTTAGCATCTTCCTGAAGACTGCACCTCTTATTCCACAATTTTTCACGTCATACTTTATCAGGTGCCGTATTTTTGAGGTATTCTCTCTCTTTGTGGATTGCAGTTAGAAATTTCAAAAAGGGTGGGCTGACAGAGCTCCTTTTGTGCGCTGGGGGGGGGGGGGGGGGTGATTCCCCGGTAAGAGGCCTAAGAGGGGTTTTGCCACGATGTAATATTGAGTGGGAACTTGAAATTGAAATAAAAAACATTTTTCACCATTCGTTATTATTAAAAATTCTCCCAAAATTTTTTTTTAGTTGCTTTTTTAAATGATCCTTTGTTTATCGCGTCCCCAGGGGATAGCCCGGGCTGGAGCCCTCAACCCTGGTCAGAATGTTGACACCCCTATGAGTGTTAAAACCCCAGCTGCTGTCATTATCCCGCCCTCTTTTTTCCTTAGTAATTAGTCAAACTGTGCAAATAAATAAAAAAAAAAACCCAATGGGGTATGTGCATTGATAAAGGAAAAAAACACAGGTTTGGTTCCTGCAGGGTTTAAACCCTACACCTTGTGCCTGGGGGTAAAAATTTCCCTCTCAGTACACCAAATGCTTTCTTTAACAGCCCTTTTCTTTTGGCTTTAGAGAGGAAAAGGCTTGGGGATGTCTCCGTGGGTCAAGGGGTTTGAAATTAAAAACAAATCAACAGGGTTTTCTTCGGCAAAAGAGCTGAAGAGTGGTGCAGGAGATTGTGGCAAAAGAATTGTGGAAAAAAACCCTTTTAAATAAAAAATTACATTTGTGAACCAACACTATGGGCCAAGTATGAAAGGGTTTTGGTCTAAAACTAATTTTTTTTCCCCATAGGTTTCAAGGGGAAAAAGTTTTTTGAAAAAAACTTTTTCATAATGGCCCTATATTTTCGAGAGAATGAAATACAACAAAAACATCTTTAATGTTCTTATTTTTTTTTTTTGATATAATATCCAGTGCCCAAAGTTTTTCATTTTAAAGCCTCTTGGACAGTTTTCATTAAAAATAATTTTGATCTGTGCCTTTTCCCGCTACATCTATATTTAAAAACTTCGAGGCAACAGCTAAAATTTGTCTGTAAAGCTTTGTAATCTAATATTCCTTTTTTCCCCTTCAAAATTTTGTAACATATTTTGTCTTTTTGGCAAAATTTTTCAGTTTTTGCTTTTTTCAATAAACTTCTTAGAGAACAGGAATGCTGATTTAAATTTTTGAAAGTATTCCCAATTACGTTCAGTAATCATAATCCCTGTGGGCTTTGTAATGTTTACTGGCTGCCAAAAAAAAACATCTATGGGGAACATTTGTGTCGGAACTATTAAAATTTTAAAATGTCTTTTTTAAACCCCGTCATTACAAAAAAATCTCTGATTAGCTAAAATTGATTTTGGGAAAAGTAAATAAATTGAAAACTAAAAAGCCCAAGCCCCAAACTTGACGGCCCCTCACCAAACCCTTTAGCAGTTTCGTATAAGCTGTATTCTTATGTCCCACGGGCCTTTAAATTTTTTGCCTTGGGTGATTTTCACCCCCCTTAAGGCGGTTCACAGGCTTTTTTCCCCAGATTTGTGGCCCCTATTGAGTCACAAAAACCGCGTGAATAAGGGCGGGACGGGGGCGGGCCCGGACGCCGGGGGCCCGCTCCCGGGGCCAAGAAAAAGCATTTTTTACGGGGCGTCCGCGCCCTAAATAAAGTGCTGTCACCCTTTTTCCCCCCCGGGGATTCGCGGCGGGGGGGGGAGCGAGGAATCCACTGTTCTCTATGAGAGCAGTGATTACCGTAATGGACAAGGGACGGATTGGCGCCGTACGAAGCGCAAAACCGGCCGGAGTACGGCGCCAATCCCCAAATAAGCCGGTGAACAGGCCCAACTGGCCCCGAAACTTTGCTAGAATTGTACAATATCCTGTAAAAACCCACGTAATCCAATAAAACCAATCATAAACCTTTTAACGTTCCTTTTTTATATGTAATAAAGCACATTAAAAATTTCAGTTAAGAATCCCGATCGAACTTATTAAAACTCGGTTTATAATTTTATTAGCAGTGGTGGTGTTTGGGTTTTATAAGGGCATTCTTTACTGATACATGACAAGAATATGCGTAATCGTAGGGGAAAATGATTTAATCAACAAAGTTGAAATCGCATGATTTTTAGGTGATCGGAAATTACGATCACTCGATATTTTGGTGACAATCTTACGTAATCTATTACTATTGCCCATTTTTTAGCGTTTCCCGTCATTTTGGCGGCCACCAAACAGCCCGGGAAAGGGGGGAGGAAGATGTACAAAGTCCCATTTGTGGTGTTTGGATCTATTGGCTGGGAAAAATCACTTCCTCTTTTTTGATTTTAAACCCGCGTTTCCCGTTCAGCATCAATCTTTCATGTCTAACATTAAGCAAACGTCTGCTGGTGTTTTCAATACAGCTCAGCTCAGAACACTTTTTTCTTTATTCATAAGACAAAATATGCTTTTGAAAATGTGAACATTACAATTAAGGTTTGATTAGAGAATTTTAGTTTTATTTAGTTGGACAGAGACTTTTTAAAAAAGCACTAGCGCTGTCCCGCCAAAGGGAGGAGGGGGGGGGGTCCGGAGGACGGACGACGGCTTTGGAAAGGGGGTGAAATTGTGCAGACTTGTTTTAAACCCACATTTAAATGGGATTTTTTTTTACCCATTTTTGGCCGCACACCTTGCCCGAGGTGAATTTTTTCCTTTTATTTTGTGCGTCCCCGTTTTTTTCAAATAGCACGTTGTATGCCAATTTTGTACAGAAATTTTCTATAACTTTTTTTGTTTGTCATTGTTGCAAAAAAAGAAAATTTTCCCTCGTTACTTTTTAAATAGCTGTATTGCACTTTGGTACGCCCCAGTTTTTTTTCAAATAGC
>JAODAL010074186.1:0-14466 GCA_025379985.1 Phyllomedusa bahiana
ATTATAAATAACTATAATATGCCCCCATGTGCAAGAAGTTAACTAATAAATTTCTGCTCCTTTTTGTACGGAAAATTAAAAATTTTTTTTAAATACTGCCCCTTATGTACAAGAGTTTAATAAAATTAATACGGTCTCTGTACAAGAATATTTTCTACTCTTTTATTGCCCCCCTTTTGTATAAGTTTTTAACCTTTGATAATACTGCCCCCTTTTGTTCAGGAATATAAATTTTCCCATTAAAAATGTCCTATGTACAAAAAATATAAATTTTCTTTATTTTGCCCCCCTATGTACAAAAATTATAAATACTAAAAATACTTTCCCCCATGTACAGGGAATTTAATTTCTAAATTTTTGCTTTCCCATGTACAAGAATATAACTTTCTATTAAAAACTGCACCCTATGTACAAAAGGGGTTTAACTACTATAATTTTCTGCCCCCATGGGCAAGAAATTAAATTCTTTTTAAAAATGCCCCCTTTTTACAAGGATATAACCCCTTTAATTAAATTGCCCCCCATGTCAGGGAAAATAACTTTCTATAATACTGCCCCTATGTAAAAAGAATTTTAAAAAAAATATAAACTGCCTCTATGTACAAAAAATTTTAATTCTTTAAACTGGGCCCCCGTTTTCTGGGGGTATAACTACTTTTTAAAACTGTCCTTTGTAAAAAGGGAAAATAATTTCTATAATTCTGCACCCTATGTAAAAGAATTTAACTTTCTTTTAATTTTCTTTCCCCTATGTTCAAGAAATAACTTCCCATTTAAAAATGCCCCCTATGTACAAAGAATTTTAACCACTATAATACTGCCCCCCTATGAAAAAGAATTTTAACTCCCATAATAAAGGGACCCTTTGTTTAAGAATTAAAACTACTTTTAATACTGGGCCCAATTTTTACAAAAATATAAAAAACTATAAAATGCCCCCATGTAAAACAATATTACTATATAATACTGCCTTCCCCCGAGAGAGGGACGTGTTTTTGTTTAGTTTCCTTTATTTTCGGGGGGGAAAGCCAGGGCGGGGGCCCCCCTGGCGGGGGAAATTCCCCAAGCAAGGCCCCGGTTCCCTGGCCCAATTGGGAAAAAAAACCCCCCGGCTTCCCTATCCGGGGATGGAAATCCCAAAATTACAGATGAAGTTTGTGCAGTGAAGGGCAGTCCATGGAAGTGATGGGGGTTTAAACATTTCCCGGCAGCAAGAAGCAAACAGAAATTTAAAAGTTTGGGGTGAAAAGAACCCTCCAGCATGCAAGGCCCGGTGAAGAGACCCCAAAAGCAGCCTGCAGGTGTTTTCAGACCAGCCCGCCCCCCCGCAGACACCCGGGGAAACCCCTTGGAGAGACAAATGATTTTAGCAGAACTGCAGCAGAAAGGGAATGGCGTCTGAACGTACCCCGATCGGGGGAAAAGCAAAAATTTGGGCAGTAAAGTGGAGGAGGCCAAAACAGCGCCAAGCTACAAGGGGCACGTTAAAATTAAACCACAGCTAAGAGGTTCTGGGAGCCAAGTCCCCAAAAACCCGGGGGTTTTGACCCCCCCCCAAAAAGCAGCACAGAGCCCCGCAGCCTTTCCCGAGCCCCCTAGTAAAAGGGGCAGGCGCGCCCCAGAGGCCCGCACCTGGGGCCCACCAAAATCCCCGCACGGGGGCAGGGGAATGGAGACCCTCAAGAAGGGAAAAAGGTCTACTGCAGAAAAAAGATCCACTGCATGTTTAAAAATGAAGGGCCGCCCCTCCTGAGAGACACGAACCCCATGGACAAAAAGCTGGGGTTTCTGGGCGAAAGCTGGGAAAAGGGCCTGGGAAGGGGGGGGGGGAATTTTGGGGACTTTCATGGAAAAATGGGGGCCCGTTGGGGAAATTACGGAACCGGAGAGGGTTTTAAGGCAGGGGCCCAAACACAGGTCCCAGTAAAAACCCCAAAGCCTCCAATAGCAACCCCAGATGTTTAAAGGGTATATTGCGACCGGGCCAAAAACCCTTCCCCTTTAAGAGGGGGATCTGTCAGGAAAAAGGGTCCAGCCAAACAGCAGCCGGGGGGTGCAGTAAACACCAGACAAGCAGCAAGACGGGACTTACCCGGGACTACCCAAATCCCAGCCCGGGGGACTGTTTCCCCCGCAATTTAACCCCAAACCTGCAGGCTCAGAACAGATCCCGCAACTTTGGGCACTTACCTGAAGGTAATGTTTTGGTAAACAGAGCCGGCATACAAGTCCCCCCGCAAGAGGGAAAACTTGCGCGGGGAATGTGGGGCTCATTTCCCCGGAGGGATGGTTTTTTCAGCGAGAGGAGGGTCCCACAGGTGATACCCTGTGCAGGGTAATTGCTTTCCCTGTAGTTTGGGGGATACTCAGGGGTTGCTGTGCAAGGCTTCAGGACTCTTTGTGCAGGATCCCCTTTTTCTTAAAAGGAAATGTTTACCCTGGGTGGTTTTGAGCTGTGAGGCTTTTGGTCTGGGAAGCTCCTTTCAGGGGGGTTAAAGTTTTGCAGTTGTTTTGGGAGCTTAGATCCATCTCCGGTTTGGTTCGCCGCAGGTTTCCCATTGCTGCAGAGTCCCTAGAGGGTTTTTGGAGTTTTAAGGGCCCGGCAATCCACTGCTGAGGACTTTCCCCCCTTTTGTTACCCCGTAGTGGAGGCCCCCCAGTGCAGGTGGTCAGCGCCCAACAGCGGTCCGCCGCCCCTCAGGGGGGAGCGGTTGTAGTTATGCCCCCTAGGAATTGGCCCGGGGCAGTGGGTCAACCCTCTTTTTTGTCTAACACCAGTTTTACGGGCCCGGGCCTTTTAAGAGGGGGGAATTCGTGGTCCGGTTTCCCGGGATAAGGGTTCCCCAAAGGGAAAATCTGCCCGTAGGAGGTTTAAATTTTTCGAGACCCATTTTGTGGCCAAAAGGGGGTTCCTGCCTGTAGCTTCCCCACAGTGATTAAATTTTCCTGCAAACCTTTGGGTATGATTTTGAGCTTCAAGGTCATGTTTTGGTGGACCCCGGGTTTTTTTTGGGCCGCTTCACCAGGGTTAGGGGGCCCAAAGAGGGTGGGACAAGGGTTTTAGCTTTTTCCCCCTCTCTAAGCCGACCAGTTTAATGTACCCTTTATGTTTTGAATTTAAGGGGTCCCCTACCAAAGGGAAATTTTATCTGGCTGAGGGGGGACCCTGTTTGGGCCCTTTTTCTCTGGGCCCCAATAAGACCAGGGTGGGGAGGATGGAGTTGGAAGGGGGGGTGGAAGGTCCCAGTTTTGGGTGCGTCAGGAGCACAATGTCCCCCCCCCATCTGCCCCAAATCTTCTTCATCGGCCCGGGGGGAAAAAGGCGTCTGCTTCTACCCTTTGGGCAGCCCCCAAATTTCTTTAAATGTGGGAGGCCCCGGGGATATTTTTGGAGTGTGTTTCACCGTGGTGAAGTGTAACCTATGTGGGGAGGAGGGGGCCCTTTTGTGTGCCACGTGCCAGAAAAATCGGTGCAATTTTTGTTTCAGATAAATTTGGTCATGCCCATAGGTTTTCCCCAAAAGCCTGGACATAACCCTCCCGAGGGGGCCCCCCCTGTTTTAGGGGCTTTCTGGAGGGGGGGGATGACCTGGAAAGGGGGGGGGCCCCCTTTATGGGCCCCCCCCGATCCAAAAAGCCCGAACAGGGAACCCGCCCTTTACACGGTAACCAGCCAGGACCAACCACAGCCCGACACAGGTAACCAGAAAAACCCCACAGGCAGGGTTTTATAGGGGGGGCATGGAGGTGGGCCCGAGGAAAATGGACAGCCCCGGGGAGACCTCCCAATTTTGGCCCTTATCTTTTGTCAGAGAGAAAAGGGAAAAAAAAAAAAAGTAAGAGGGGAAAAAAGAAAAAAGGGCCCCCCGGGAAAACCTGAGGAAAAAAATTGGGGCACTGGTCCCAAAATTTGGTGGGAAGAAAGGGAATTTTAAAGGGGGAGGGCACGGGTGTGCTCTAAAGGTACGTGTCCTGTTGAGGAGGAAGGTGAGGCCGAGGGTAGAACGGGGGGAACTGAGGCAATATTTTAAGAAATATGATGGGGACCCAGAGAATGATTCCCAAGAGAAGGAGGGGCCCCCCAGTCAGATTTAGAAATGGAGCGGGGGGGTTGGGGGAAAGGGGGGTTGATTCTGACCCATGACCATTGGGCCCCAAAATCATGAGCATTTGAAGGTTTGGAAGGGAACCCGTAGAAAATATTGTCCCGGGTTTATGTGATTTCATTTCTTTATTAGTTTGTGTTTTTTTTCTTTTTCTCCCCAAAAGGTTTGGGCCCCCTTTTGGGTTTAATTTTTTACCCGTATGTTTAGTTTAATTACAATGTATTGGAAATTTTTGTTTTGTTTTTTGATGGAATTTTTGTTTTATTGTTATTTCCCCGTTTGTTTACACAATAAAAATTGCCCCTTTTGTACAAGAAAATTTAAAGTATAATTCTGCTCCCCTTTTACAAAAATTTAATTTTTCCCATAATTTTGGGCCCCCTGTACCCAAAATTATAAATACTTAAAACTGCCCTTTGTACAAGAATTTTTAACTTCTATAATTTTGCTCCCTATGTACAAAAATTAAAAATATTTAATAAATTTCTCCCTATGTACAAAAATTAAATTTCAAAAATTTCTGCCCCCCAATGTCCGTTTTTAATACTATAATCTGCCCTTATGTAACCCGAATATAAATACTTTAATTTCGGGCCCCTATGTACAAGAATATAAAATACTATTTAAAACTTGGGCCCCTTTTGTACAAGAAAATAACCCACCCATTAAAAACTGTCCTCTATGCAAAGAATTTTAAATACTTAATACTGCCCCCTGTACCCAAAATTATAAAAAACTATAATACTGCTCCTTAATTTTTACAAGAATTAAAAATTTTCTTTTAATACTGGCCCCTATGTACAAGAAAATAAAGGGGGGCTATAATATGGCTCCCTAAGGGAAAAAAGAATATGCTACTTTTTAAAAATGCCCTTTTTACAAGAAATTTTTTAGCTTTTCTATAATTTCTGGCTCCCCTTTTGTCCAACCCCCCTAATTATAACCCCCCACTAATATTAAGCAACCTTTTGTTCAAGATTTTAAAAGGGAACCTTTCTATAATTTCTGCTTTTATTTTACAAGAAAAATAATGCTATAATACTGCCCCCATGTTTCAAAAATATAATACTATAATTTTGATCCTTTGTACAAAAATATTTCAGTAAAATACTTTAAATACGCTTTTATGTACAAAAAATATTTAAATGCTATTTTTTTCTGCTCCTATTTTTTTTTTTTAAAAAATTTAAATACTATAAATTTTCTGCCCCTTTTGTACAAGGGAAAATAAAAACTATAATATGCCCCCCATGTACAAGAATACAACTACTATAATACTGCCCATATGTACAAGGAAAATTTTAAATACTATTAACTGCCCCCTTTTTTACAAAAAATATAACTTCCCTTAAAAACGTCCTCTATGTACAAGGGAATTTTTAAAAATACTATAATAATGTTTCCCCATTTTTCAAGGGAAAATAACTTTTATAATACTTTCCTCCTATGGTACAAGAATTTAATACTATATGTGCCCTCTATGTCAAGGGAAAATAACTATATAATTTCTGTCCCCTTTTGTCCCAAAAATTTTAACAAATATAATCTGCCTCCTATGTACAAGAATTTTAACTACTATAATTTCTGCCCTTTTTTTGTACAATTTAAAATACTGTATACTGCCTCCCAAAGGGCAAGGGAAACTAAAAAACTTTTTTATGTCCCCTATGTAAAAAAATTAAACTACTATTTTAAAATGTCCTTGTACAAGAATAAAACTACATTTTTTTCTGCCTTCTAGGGAAAGAATTTAAATTAATGTAATCTGCCCTTTTATGTACAAGAAAATTTTAAATACTTTTTTATGCCCCCATGTACAAGAATTTAATTTCTGTTAAAAATGCCCCCCATGTACAAGAATATAATACTGTAATATGCTACTATGTTTCAAGAATATTTTAAATAATATTTTACTGCTCCCCAGTACAAGAATAAAACTACTATAAAACTGCTCCCATTTTACAAGAATTTAATACTTAATACGTCCCCCATGTACAAGAATATAACTACTATAATTCTGCTCCTATGTAAAAAGAATTTAACTAATAAATAATGCCCCCTATGTACAAGAATATAACTAAATTAATACTGGGTTTTGTACAAGAATAAAACTACTATAAAACTGCTCCTATTTTACAAGAAGTAAACATAAATATTTCCCCCTTGTTCAAAGAATTTTAAAATTTCTATAATACTGTTTCCCATGTACAAAAAAATTTTAAAAACTATAATACTTTCTCCCAAGTACAAAAAATTTTAATAAATTTCTTTAAAAACTGTTTTTATGTACAAGAATAAAAATAAATATAAAAAAATGCTCCTATGTACAAGAAAAAAAATAATACTTTTAAAACTGTTCCCCCTTTTTACCCAAAAATATAAAATTTTTAATACTGATTTTATGTACAAGAATATAATTACTATAAAACTGATTTTTTTTATTTTTCAAGGGAAAAAAAACTACTATAATTTTCTTTCCCCCATGGACAGGGAAAAATAAACTATATAATACTTTCTCCTATGTACAAGAAATAACTTTTTTAATACTGCCCCTAAGTACAAGAAAAATAAAAATACAAAAATAGGGCCCCTAAAGGTACAAGAATAATAACTTTCTTTTAAAACTGCCCCCTTTTTACAAGAAATATAACTATTTTTAATACTGACCCCCCATGTACAAGAAATTTTAAATACTATTTTTACTGCCCCTATGTACCCAAAAATATTTAATACTATAATACTACTCCTATGTACAAGGGAAAATAACAACTACTATAATACTGCCCTCTATGTACAGAATTTAAAATTTTCTATTTACTGCCCCTATTTTAAAGGAAAATTTTAAATCTATTTAAAACTGTTTTTATGTACAAAGAATATAACTTCATAATTACGCCCCCAAGTACAAGGGAAAATAACTACTTTTAAAAATGTTCTTATGTACAAGAATATAAAATACTATAATACTGCTCCCCTGGTACAAAATTTAACTACTATAAAACTGGGCCCCTATGTACAAGAAAATAACTATATAATACTGCTCCTATTTACAAGAATTTAAAATAAATATAATACTGCCCCCTATGTACAAGAATATAACTTTCTTTTAAAAACGGGCTTATGTTCAAGGGAAAATAACTACCTTTTAAAATGGCTCTATGTACAAGAAATTTTTTACTATAATAATGCCCCCTATGTACAAAAAAATTTTCTACTATAATTGCTTTTGTACAAAGGGAAAATAATAAAATTTCTTTAATAATGTCCTCTATGTACAAGAATATAACTACTAAATACTGTCCTATGTTTAAAAAAAAATAATAATTTCTTTAATACTGTCCCCCATTCAAAAATATAAATTTTAAATACTGATCCTTTGGGACCAAGAATATAAAATATTTTAAATCGGGCCCCCTATGTACAAGAAATTTTTTTTTAAAAAAAAAAAATTCTATTTAATTTCTGCCCCTAGTACAGGGGAAAATTTAATTCTTTAATAAATGCCCCCTATTTTACAAAAATTTTTAAAATTTCTATAATAATGCCCCCTATGTACAAAAAATAAACTACTTTAAAATGCCCCTATGTTAAAAAAAATATAACTAAATATTAATACTGCTTTCCCATGTACAAGAAAAATAACAAAAAACTTAATAATGGGCCCCCCTTGTACAAGAATATAATTTCTTTTTAAAATTTCCCCCATGTACAAAAATATAAAAATACTATTTAAAACTGGAAACTTATGTTTCAAGAATTAATACTTTAATACGGCCCCCATGTAAAAAAATATAAACTACTATAATTCTGATCCTTTACAAGAATTTTAACTACCCATAATTTCTGCCCCATGTACCCAAAAATAAAACTACATAAAAACTGCTTTCCCATGTTCAAGAATATAATTTTATTAAAACTGTCCCCCATTTTACCAAAAAATAAAAATATAATACTGCCCCCTATGGGCAAGTTTAACTACTATAATACTGCTCCTTTGTTCCCCGAAAATAACTACTATAATACTTTTCCCCCCTATGTACAAGAAATAAACTACTAAAAATTTCTGTCCCCTATGTACAAGAATTTAACTATTTAAAAATGCCCCCTAAAGTACAAGAAAATTTAAATACTATAATTTGCCCCTTTTGTACAAGGAAAAATAATTTCTATATTTCTGTCCCCCTTTTTTTCAAGAAATATAAATACTATAAAAACTGCTCCCATGTCAAAAATATAATACTATAATACTGCTCCTTTTGTACAAAAAATAATTTTTCTAAAAATACTGCCCCTATGTACTAGAATATAACTACTATAATACTTGGGTCCTATGTACAAGAAAAATTAAAATACTATAATTTCTGCTCCCCTTTTTACAAGAATTAAAATATATAATACTGCTCCCCCAAAGTACAAGAATATAACTACCTTTTAAACACTGCTCCCTATTTTTACAAAAATATTAACTTCTATAAAAAAAGCCCCTCTGTACAAGAAAAATTAAACTACTATAATACTGCCCCCAGGGACTAGAATATAACTACTATAATACTGCTTTCCCATGTACAAGGGAAAATAACCCACTATAAAAAACTGTCCCCCCTTTTTACAAGGAAAATAAAATTTTTATTTACTGTCCTATGTACAAGAATATATTACTATAATTTTGGCCCCCCCTCCCGTAAAAAGTTTAACCTATAATACTGGGCCCCATGTGCAAGAATTTTAATAACTACTTTTTAATTTCTGGGCCCCCCCTGTACAAGAATATAACTACTATAATACTGGCCCTATGTTTCAAAAAATATTTAAAAAATACTATAAAAACTGTTTCCCCCATGATAAGGGTTTTAACTACTTAAATACTGCCCCTATGTACAATTTAAAAATAAATTTTTATAATACGTCCTCTAAGGTGAAGTTTGTACCCATTTTTTATTATTACGATTTTTCCACCCTTTTTTTCCGTTATTTTTCACCTTTATAGAAAAAGGGCCCCTATCTTCTGGAAAGGGTTTCTGAAAATGGATGTTGGGTTGTAAAAAAATATTCTTGAAATTTTTGAAGTTTAAAACGAGCTCAGGGTTGGCCCTTTGGGGGCGGGAAAAACGGCCAAAAAGTGGAGCTTTTTTGGGGTGAAAAAAAAAAGGTGTGACATGTGACACGATCTATAGGTTTTTTTAAAGCTGCTCCCAAACAAGTGCTGCACCCCCGATAGTGCACCTAAAATATTGAGCCTGGCCATGTCGGACTAGGGTGCTTTGGGGGGGATTGGGGACTCTACTCGTTTGGGGGCCCCCCAGTAGGTTGACTCCCTTTGGGGCCAAACCCTTGGGAGATTTATTCTTGGGGGGCCCCCCAGTGGAGTTGATTCTTGGGGGCCCCCAAAGGGGGTTGATTTCTTGGGGCCACCAGGGGAGTTGATTCTTGGGGCCACCGTGGAGTTGATTCTTGGGGCCCCAGTGGAGTTGATTCTTGGGCCCCCTGGGGGTTGTTCTTGGGGCCCACCAGTGGCCCCCCCATGGATTGTTCTTGTGTCCACCCCTGCAGATGATTTTGTGTCCCCCCCAGTGGGAGGATCTTTCCCCCACCAGGGGAAGGATTCTTGTGTCCCACCAGTGGAGAGGATTCTTGTGTCCCCCCATTGGAGGGATTTTGTGTCCCACCAGTGGAGGATTCTTGGTCCCCCAGGGAGTTAATTTTTGATCCCCACCAGGGGGAGATGATTTTTGGGGCCCCAAAGTGGAGTTGATTTTTGGGGGCCCACTGTGGAGATGTTTTGGGGCCCCCCAGTGGAGATGTTTTGGGGGGCCCCCCAGTGGAGAGATTCTTGGGGCCCACCAGTGGAGAGTCCTTGGGCCCACCAGGGAGATGATTTTTTGGTTCCCGTGGAGTGTTCTTGGGGCCACCATGGGTTGATTTTTAAGGCCACCAGTGGAGATGTTTCTTGGGGCCCCCCGTGAGATGATTCTTGGGGTCCACCAGTGGAGATGATTCCTGGGGCCCATTCTACAGCTAAAGTACAAATCTCTTGCATTCTGTGTTTCTTTCTCTGCCTTTTTCTCCTGAAAACCAGCCTCAGGCCCACCAGGCCCAGGAGCCCAGCAGGGAGTTTCCTTGCTCCCTCGGGGGTCAGGCCAAGCTTGGAGCTTGGTTTTAGTTAAAAGCTAACACCACATCAAGCTTTAGCTGTATTATGGCCGCAGCCAGGATTTAATGCCCCAATCTACAACTGAAGTTACCGTCCATGAAAGGGTTAAAAGAAAAATTATCAACAGTAGAAATCAATGAGCAAAATATTAGTTAACATGGGGCAAATGGATACATAAATTTACCCTGAGGTTTGGAGGAGCAATCAATTTTTTGCCCCTTTCCTTACCGTTTTGGCAGTCTGGGGGGTAGTGGAGGCAGGGTTGGGGAGAGAGGTGCTGTTACATTCATTTGTATCGTTATTTGGATCTTTTTAGCCATCAGAAAAGAAAATTTAGAAATATTTAAAAGTATACATTGTATTTTTGCTTTCAAGCCTGATGTTTTTCGTAATGTAACAAGGGTAAGTCCAGGGCCAACTTATCCATTTGGGCACACTAGATAGTCGCCCAGTGGCCCATGGGCCGTCTTTTCCATAGGACAGGGTAAGCGGTTGCCTGGGGGCCCCATGAGTACAGGGGGCCTGTCTGGGCAGGCACCCAACCTGCCCAATGAAAACGGTAACTCGCACCTCTTCGCTAAGCAGCGCAGGAGGTCTGATCGCTGTATCTCCGAAGCCGAAAGCCCATAGGCTTCTGGCCTCGGAGATCCTAGGACCATCGTCCCAACGGAGACGGCGTGATGACCTCACCGATGGAAACAAGCTGCCGGCGCGAGGTCCCCGGCGGGGGAGTGTGGAGAGGTTGTTGGGTTTTTTTTTTTTTTTTTTCAACAGGGGGCCGTATATCTATCTACCTACAGGGGGCAGTATACCTACCTATCTACCTACAGGGAGCTCTGTATCTACCAACCGAGGGCAGTATACCTGCCTATCTATGTACAAGGGGCTCTGTATCTACCAACTGGGGGCAGTATACCTACCTATCTACCTAAAAGGGCTCGATCTACCATCGGGGACAGATCCTACCTATTTACCCGAGGCTCTGTAACTACCAATGGGGCAGTATACCTTTTCCCATTCCCTACTGGGGGCTCTGTATCTACCTACTGGGGGCAGTATACCTGCCCATTACCTCAAGGGGGCTGTGTATCTACCCACCGGGGGGCAGTATACCTACATTTCCTACAGGGGACTCTTATTTTCCTCTGGGGGCCTAATCTACCATCTAAAGGGAGTACAATTTTTACCTACTGGGGGGTCTACAGACCTACTTACTTAATGGGGTCAATAACAAGGTAGGGAAATTGGGGAGGGAAGTGCTGAAAAAGGAGAATTCTAAGTGTTTTTTTGTGTTATTGCAGGGACAAGTTTTGGTCGGGGAAAGCGTCATGGCGGATGGAAAAAGAAAGAGAATAAGAATATCATCCCGAGAAGAGAGCGATCCTCGGAAATCCCTGATATCAGGGTTCCTTACTTACTGTGTTGGATCGTGTGTTTCAATGTCATGTTTTGCCTGAGTGGTGTTGACCTTAGGGGTCTCTAATGGTGGTTTTTGTTTACCCGAGCTGTTTTCTACCCCTGTCCTCTTTTATGGTGGTGTTGTGGTATACCCGAGCTGGTGTCTGACCTCTATGTGGGCTCTATGTGGCGGTGTTTTTAGGTTTACCGGCTGGGTCTGACCCTCTTGTGGTCTCTTATGGCAGTTTTGTAGGTTATACCTGAGTGGGTCTGACCTCTAGTGGGCTTTGTGGCGGGGTTTTTAGTTTAAACCTGATGGTGTTGACCTCTATGTCCCCTCTTTATGGGGGTGTTGTAGGTTATTTCCTGAGCTGGTGTCTGACTCTTGTGGTTTTCCAATTTTGGGGGTGTTGTAGGTTTTACCTGGCGGTGTCTGACCTCTATGTGGTTTTTTTTTTTATTTTTTAGGGGGGGTTTTTAGGTTTTACTGAGTGGTGTCTGACCCTTGTCCTCTCTTTATGGGGTTTGTAGTTATACCTGAGTGGGTTGACCCCTATGTGTCCTTTTTGGCGGTGTTTAGGTTTACCTGAGCTGGTGTTGCCTCTATGTGGGCTTATATGGCAGTGTTTTTGGTTATTACCCGGGCGGTGTCTGACCCCTTGTGGTTCCCATGTGGCGGTGTTGTAGGGTTTTACCCGAGCTGGGTCTGACCTTATGTGGTCTCTATATGGCGGTGTTTAGGTTTTAAACCCGGGGTGTGTCTGACCTCATGTGGATTTTATGGCGGTTTGTAGGTTATACCTGAGTGGTGTCTGCCTTATGTGGACTTATATGGCGGGTTGTAGGGTTTTACCTGGGGGTTCTGACCCTTTTTGGACCTATATGGCGGTGTTTTAGGTTACCTGAGGGTGTCGACCTTAGTGTTCTATGTGGCGGTGTTGTGGTTATCCCAGCTGGTGTCTGCCCTATGTGGTCTTATTGGCAGTGTTGTAGTTAAACCCGAGCTGGGGTTCTGACCCTAGTGGCCCCAAAATGGTGGGGTTTAGGTTATACCTGAGTGGTGTCTGACCTTATGTGGTCTCCATATGGTGGTGTTTAGGTTTACCTGAGCTAGTGTCTGACCTTATGTGGTCTCCATTGGTGGTGTTGTAGGTTTTCCTGGCTGGGTCTGACCTCTATGTGAAAAAAATTGAGACCCCGGGGTTTAATATTTTATCAAAAAATGTTTAAGCGCCCACGCTTTTCAAAGGATCCAAAAAGGGGGAGCTAAACATCTTTTTGTCCAAAAAAGCTTTGCAGGTTGGGTGTTTTTTTTTTTTCTCTTGAATAATGGAGGTCGGTTGACCCAGCGGGGGCCCGATTGGCTCGATTGAGAGGTAAAAATAGGGTAGGACTGCCCGATTTGGGAAAAACGTTGAAAGTGTGGGCAGCTTAAACATCTTTTGATCAAAATAGCTTTGCAGGGTTGGGTGTTTTTTATTTTTTCTCTCTGAAAAATGGGGGTCGGGGTTTACCCCGCGGGGGGCCTATTTGGGTCGATTGGGGAGGGAAAAAATAGGATAGGACTCCCATTTGGATCACGTTTAAGCGTGGGCAGCTTTAAACATCTTTGATCAAAAAATGTGAACCCCAAGTCTTAAAGTTTTTTTTAGTATAAGGGTACATAAATTTCCTTTTGGGGATTTTCCCCCGGGGTATTGACCTCTAGTGACTTATATGGCGGGTGTTTTTTTGGTTAACTGACTGGTTTTGACCTATTGTTGGGCTCTATTGGCGGTGTTTAGGGTTTTACTGAGCTGGTGTCTGACTGCTATGTGGCTCTATGTGGGGTGATGTAGGTTATACCGAGTGGGTCTTTACCTCTATGTGGTCTCTATGGCAGTGTTTAGGTTATACCCGAGCTGGTTTTCTGACTCTATGTGGTCTCCATATGGTGGTGTTGTAGGTTATACCTGAGCTGGTTTGACCTTATGTGGTCTATTATGGTGGGGTTTTGGTTATACCCGATGGTGTCTGACCACTATGTGGTCTCTATATGGCGGTGTTGTAGGTTATACCTGAGCTGGGGGTCTGCCTTTTGTGGTCTTATAAGTTGGTGTTGTAGGTTATACGTGAGCTGGTGTCTGACCTCTATGTGGTCTCTATATGGTGGGTTTTTGGGTTTTAACCTAGCTGGTGTCGAAATTATGTGGTCTCTCTATGGAGATGTTGTAAGTATACCTGAGCTGGTGTCTGACCCTTTGTGGTTCCCATATGGGCGGGTTGTAGGTTT
Organism: Phyllomedusa bahiana; assembly: GCA_025379985.1. NCBI lineage: Eukaryota > Metazoa > Chordata > Amphibia > Anura > Hylidae > Phyllomedusa > Phyllomedusa bahiana. The sequence goes on from JAODAL010074186.1 coordinate 13,928, forward strand.
TTACTGAGCTGGTGTCTGTCCTCCATGTGGGGCTCTAATGGTGGGTGTTTTAGGTTATACCAGCTGGGTCTGATCATATGTGGTCTCTATAGGCGGGTTGTAGGTTATACCGAGTGGGGTCTGACCTTATGTGGTCTCTATATGGTGGTGTTGTGGGGTTTTAACTAGTGGTGTCTGCCTTTATGTGTCTCTATATGGTGTTTTTGTGGGGTTTAATGAGCTGGTGTCTGACCTCTAGTGGTCTCTATTGGTGGTGTTGTAGGTTTACCGAGCTGGGGTCTGACCTTTTGTGGTCTCTATAGGGGTGTTGTGGTTAAAAAGGGGATTTGCAAGAGACATTTAGGTAGGTCTCTCCTTATACAGGCGAAAGCAATAAAACACGCTGAGTCCAAGAAGCTGCAGGGGAGGAGGGTGGGGGCGAGTGAGGGTGAGGAATCCAAAGGGGGGGTCCAAAAACTTTAAATTTAAATATAAACGGTCAAGAGTGGGGTCAATACAGCAAGACACAGCCTCACGCACTGTCAGGACCTTTCTGCTAA
>JAODAL010074187.1:0-14466 GCA_025379985.1 Phyllomedusa bahiana
CCTTTTTTTCTTCAGTTGTACTCCTCAGTATTTATCTATTTACCATTTTATCTATTTACTGTTATTATATGGCAATAGTCTTTGTCTTTAAAGCTATACAGAATCAAGCAAGCAGGAAATCACTGTTCCCAACCCGGACCCCCAAAGCAAGAAGACCCACCTAACCCTCCTCACCCCACACTGGAAACAACTGCGTGGCCATTACAGCTGGAGGAAACAGAAAGCTGAAAAAAGTTTAGTCCCTTGTTCTAGAAGAGGCAAGACTAGATGCTGAATAGATGCTTGCCATACATGCCAACTTTTGAAAGTTTCCATCTGGGAGATTTGGAGAAAAAAATTACACGGGATCCCCCCCCACCCCATTTTTTATAAACAGACACGGTAAAACTGACAGATCATCCTGATACAAATCAGAATGGAAAGGTCCTTCTATACTGGTCCCTTCCCATTCTGAAAATATCATCCCTAGGCCACGCCAGAAGCAGACCATCCCATTAGAGGGTCCACTTTCCCTTGCTGGGTCCTAAGGTAATAATGAATTGGGGTTACTGTCAGCCTTAGTATGACAAAAAACAGCACTGGCTGACACCAAGAGGCGTCTGTCTCTGTTTTTAACACAAGAATTAAATGGAAAAAAATAGACACAACCAACACACAAAAAAACCCTTTTATTTAAATAAACACTCCCCAACAACAGCCCTCTATAGAATCTCCTGCAGCCTGTCTCCTTTTCCAGGAGGAAGTAAGGTGGCATGAGCCTGAAGACGCCGAGAGCTGGACAAGAGTGGGCAAGTACTTACCTTGCAGACCTCCTTATAGCAGCATGTACTTACCGAAAGGCTGTGGGCGCTGCTTAGCTAGACTTCTATAGTCTAGCTGCAGAGGCCGTCCCACACTGTCGGTCACGGCAGAGCAGCGTTGTATGACGCCACTTCAGCGCCTCTTTTCTTAAAGAATCCCCTGCAGCCTTTTAGTTGTGGGAGGTTTTACCAATTCCTCCAAAGGGCAATAGGGGAAAACCCCCGATGCGGGACCCTCCCGCATAATCCGGGAAAAGTTGGTGAGTTTTGAAGTAACCACTAAAACCCCAGGTATGTAGCAATAACACTTTCATTGTCCTTCCTTAAGATAAACATACAGTTGAATTTTCAGATGTTTGGCAGGTGCTAAGGGAGTGCTTGGCATGCTGCCTGACTATTCACCCACTTCCTCAAAGAAGCAGGCCCGCAGATTTACTTATTTATCTGGCCTGCATATTCCCCCAAGGCCAAGACTGGTTTAAGAAGAGGCTAGACTGGCATCCCTGAGTAATAATGGGTCAGGTAAGTATACTTTACTTAGGCCAGGGGCATATCACTCCTGTTTTAAGGGGGCACATTATGCATTAAAAATTAACTTCAGGGGCCTCTATTGTGTAATAAAAATTAAGTTCAGTGGGCAAAATATTTTATAAAATTTATTTTCAGTGAGCACATTGTATACTGAAATTAATTTCAGCGGGTACAGTGTTTAATATAATTAATTTCTGAGAGCATGGTAATTTATTCAAAATACATTTCAGTGGAGGCGCAATGATGGCTCAGAAAATTCTCCACTAAAGAAAAAGTTATGGTGTCAAAATTAGGCAACACAAAACAAATTATTATTTGTGAAAAAAAGTTTTTTTAAAATTTTGTAGAAGATTAATAAAACATAATTTATATAAATTTGGTATCTCTGTAACCATATGTACCATAGAATAAAGTTAACAATAATTTACACATCACAGTAATCACTGAAAAAAAATAAAAAAAAAAAAAAATTTAAAAAAATTTGCAATATTGCTTATTTATTTTTCCAAAAATATAAAAGTTTTTAAATAGTTTTTTTTGTACTCCCAGAAGACTGTCATGAAAATACTAAATTCCACCCCCCAAAAAAAAAAAAAAAGCCCTCATATTCCCTAGGTTGACAAAGAAATAAATAAGCTGTGGCACTTGGAATTCATCGATGAAGAAACAAGAAAAATGCATTCTGTCCTAAGGTCCAAAATAGTTACTTAATGAATAAATTTTCACAGCATGCAAACACCACAAGCATCTGTCATGTGAAGTGGACAACCTGCTGAAAAAATTTGAATCCCGCTCCCTCATTAACCCACTCAAAACCTTAAGTCAATGGGGATTCTAACATTTACCCCTTTAACTGCTCTAGAACATTAGGAAAAATTAATGTTAACCCTTCCCTATCCTAGATCAACAAGTTTGTTGCTGAAATTAACACCTTTTAGTGCTTTATAGCACCAGGGACAAAGACATGAACTCTAATATGTCCTAGAAAAATTAGACATACAGACATTAATCACTATCTGCTCCCAAACTACCAAAGATGCAGACAACAACCTTCCCCTGCACAAGACCTTGATAAATTATACTATTTGGAGTTATGTCGTCCTGTATTTTTTTTCTGTGTTAATGAAGTCTCCACATCTTAAACAATTCTAGCGCGTATCCAAGGATATGTAATAAATTTCTGATAGATGCAGTTCCCACACACCCTCACCCATCTGGATGCAACGACAGACAACGCAGGATTAGGAAAACTTTCTTATGTGGCTGTTTTAAAAGCTGTTTTCTGTTAATTCCCATTCACTTTTTATTGACGTTATGAAACAGCATATTGCAGCCTGTTTGGCTGTTTTAATAATCTCATTTGCCTGATTGTCTTAGATGGAAATTTCCCCTTTAATTATTAGTGTGTTGCTTGGAATATTTGATGCTGTTTTTATGTTGCCCAGTTTTAAAAGGAACTTTGCCACGGTCATTAACTGCCTCAACTTACTAGTTACAAAGGTTTAAAAAACAACATGGGTGTAGAGTAGTTTCCACCACTCTAAATTTAAAAAAAAAAAAATGTTTGAATATGTTTGAACTAGAGAATGTATAAATGTATATACAATGACGTTTTTTAAAATTTGGGTAGAGGTGCTGTAAAGGGATGTTCTCACTATGCTGTTTCACAGAGCCAACATCCAGCTTCATGAAAAAAACTTTGAGATTCTTATTCACATGTTTTTGATCAAAAAAAAGCTTAAGCCACCCCCGGCTACCAATGGGATCTCAAGGCGGGTGGGCCTACTCTATTTTTTACCTCTCAATTGAGTCAAATCAGACCTCTCATTGGGTCACCAGACCTCTATAATCCAGAGAAAAAAATAAAAAAAATCACCAACCTTTTCCCAAACATAAATGCACTGAATAACAACCTTTGGAGGTGGGCGGGTGCAAGAGACCAAAAATATAAATTAAAAGCAATAAAAATTTCAAATGCAATGTATAGGTTCCCGCACAAAAAAGCATTTCTGAAAAAACACAATGTGAACCTGGGTGCACTGGCATGGTTTGCCGCCATAATATAATATATATAATATATATATATATATATATAATATTAATATTTAATATTATATATATATATATTATATATATATAATATATATATTATATATAATAATATAATATATAATATTATATATTTATATCCGCATTCCAATACCAGTGGCACACCATCTTCTAAAAAGGGGCTAACAAACAATACATGGAAACCTCTAAAGAAGCATTTATGCTATCTACAATACATGAAAAAAAAACTTTGAGATTCTTAGGGGGCACATGTTTTGAGCAAAAAATGCTTAAGCCACCCCCAGCTTACCAACGGGATTTCAAGGCGGGTGGCCCTAACTCTATTTTTTTACCTCTCACTTGAGTCAAATTCAGACTTCTCATTTGGGTCACCAGACCTCCATAATCCAGAGAGAAAAATAAAAAAAAAGCACCAATCTTTCCAAGCATACTGCACCGATGTTAACAACCTTTGGAGGTGGGGCGGGGTGCAAGAGACCAAAATGGAGGCATCCATTTCCTCCCTATATAAATTAAAAAAGCAATATAAGCCAAATGCAACATATAGTTCTGCACAAAAAAACATATTTCTGAAAAACACAATGTAACCTGGGTGCCATTGTTAGCAGGTTTGTTAGCACCTCCAGCTCAAAAGCTTTTCTATTCCTGTTACAGTGACAATGAATGCAGGAGGTTTATAATCTGAAGTGCACAAGGCTACAGAGCTCTAAGGGTTAAAACTTGTCATTACTTAGATAAACAAGCTCTTCTGCTAGAGATAAGACTTAGCAAAGAGTGACTAACCAAGAGACACTTGTGTACACTACCAGTAGATAAAATCTTCTTTATCTCCTGAACAAAGCAAAATCAAAACAGCACTGTATTTGGTAATAGTTTTCATTTACCTTTCCCAACATTTCAAAGCTAATCACTAGGGTGAGAAAACCCCTTTAAGCATCAGCATCACATGTAGCCCTGCAACCAATAAGGAGTTATCAAGGAACCCTGGTTTGCGGGATGGGCAGCAGGCATAAAATAACTAGTCATCTCAGAAGGACAGTTAGTTGCAGTCAGGGGCGTCGCTAGGTAGTTTTGTTCGGGGCACAAGCCCCGGACCGGACTCCCTGTGCCCCGAGTCTCAGCACGTCCGGTTCCATGTCATTACTGTGACCTATAGAGCCGACAAGCTATTGCACTGTCTGTGAGTCCCCTGGACGCTCATACAATTCAGAGCAGCAGCAGCAGCTATGTGCAGGCAGAGAGGGGGAGGGCGACCGCCCGGGATGACGGGAGCTGAGGAGGGAGGAGGGGGCGCCGCCTGCTCACGACATTTGTGAAGGGAGTCAGGAAGCAGCGCACTGTCCAGGCCGTGAGAGGTTTTCACCCCTGCTGTGCCCTATCTCGGGACCAGACCAGCAAGAAGTGAGTGAGGGCCTCAGTGCCCGAACAGTAATTTTAAGTAGTGTAATAAGGGGGAGACAAAATAATGTTCTATTGAACTGTACTGAATATGTGTATGTAAATGTGTATGTATGTGTTTGTATATTATCGTGTATGTATAAAGTGTAAAGTGTGTGTGTCATGCTCTGTATTGTGTGTATGCCCATGTATGTGTTGTAATTATGCCCTATTATGTGTAGGTATGCCCTGTAGTGTTGTTGTATGCCCGTATGTGTGTGTATGTATATTTGTGTATACACACACATTCCCACAAATCACCTCATTCACATCACTAAACATAATCCAGCCTGTGTGCCTTAGGCGTTGTTCCCCCGACGGTGTATTGTGCGTGTACAGAACGTGCTGCAATACACTGTGTGCTTCGAGGAGCTCGCGGCTGATCAAACAGATCTTCCTCGAAGCACGGGGATTGGGGGGTAACAGCCTGCCAGCCCCATAGACAATGCATTGATACATGTCACTTAATCTCCCCCGCGCATACAATTACGATCGTATTGTACGCATGGGGTGAGACGTGTAATACCATGTTCTCTATGAAGCTCATGGATTCATACGGCTACATTAGCCATGTGAACATACCCTTAGACATGTAAAACTATGACCATGATGATGATTATTTTGAATATAATTTTTTTAATATCTGTCATTAGTCAGGGTATACTTATGATTTTAGGCTGCTGCAGCCAGACTAAGGCTCTGTTCACACTGCGTAAAACGCGGGGCGCTTTCATGCCGTATTGCGCTTCAATTACGCCCGCAAATGGCCGCGCGCAATTACTGTAATTCATAGTTTCTCCACAGAGCTATGAATTACATCTCATCTCTCCCATGTGTACAATACACACATATTGCACAACGGGGGAGAGAAATACACGCTGAACAGTATGTACTTCCAAAACACACGTTGTACTGCCCTAAAGGTCTGTTCACACAGCGCATGGTGGCACGGACCTGTGCACACCGCTATACGCCTGCTCTTGGAAGTACGTGCTCTCCAGCGTGTAGTTTCAGCAGCGCTCCGGCCACCTCCCATCCATCTTCACTTTCCCACTGAATGAAGCGGCAGGTCACTTATTTTTACGGGCGGGTTCTGTGTGCAGGGAAAACAGCTAATCCTAGCCCTCACTGCTATGATTTTACCATATTTGTGGGGCGCACTTTAGGCGCATTACAGCACAGCTATACCCCACAAATACGCTGTGTATGTTCACATAACATAATGTTGGTCCGTACTTTGACGGGTAATTGCGCTTCAATACACCTGAAGTACGGGCCGACATTATGGTAACTCATAGCTGTCACTGAGAGCAACGATTACCTGTTCTGGGGATAATAAATATTAATAGAGCTTCAGAGGAACGCACTGGCCACAGTTTTTTCTCTGTAAAAACACATGCCGCGGTTCATGGGGCGTGAAAAATGTCGTGTGAAACCCGCCCTACTGAGAAAAACTCAACACAGGGCCCGGGCCCCGGATGTTTTGGTACCCTAGCAACGCCCCTGGTTGCAGTTGTAGTTTCTAATTCAATTTTAGGGTTGCCGTTTGTGCAGCAAAATAAAGATAGAGAAAGAAGAAGTGAAACTGATAGGGAGGAAACAAAAGCAGTTTTGCAAGCAACACCAGCCAGTTGATAGGTTTATGATGAAGTGGTACATGAAGCCCCATGTCTACCGGACTTAGCAGACCTTAGCTACACTATTAGGTCTAGAAAATTGTCAATGAAAGTGCGGGAAGGCAAGTACAGACTATTCCTTCTTGGCTGAAGGTGAATGCTACATACAGGGCAGAGATATGGAGATAAAGGTGAGAATGCCTCCATATAAAGTAATGTGAATTTAATTGTGAAACAGTAACTGGATGTCCATGAGTTTGAGTCAACACCTCAAACTGCTGCTGCCCCTGTGTTCTTTATTCGTTGAGACAATTATAGCTCCCAGCTCACCACCACCAGTAGGTCTATCCCATTACAGTCCTCTCATCTGTATTCATGGTGCTCCTGTCATGGGCACATTACATGCCAGCAATGCTACTGAAAGCTGCAAGGTTTTGTACTAGACCCTATAAGCCTTTTGCTTACTTACAGTATGGCCCTTGCAGGATCCCATTGTGAGGATGTGACCAGGGCCGTTCCTAGGCTAAACTGCACTCAGAACGAGGTGAAGAAATTTGGGGCCCCGCCGCCCCCCACGGAACATGATGCGCCACAAGGAAACAGTGCATCACCATCAACCAAAATCAAAAAATATACAACAAGCTTTACCAAAAATGTGCTACGTATAAAACTACTAAATAATAGTCATACATTTAAACCAAATAACACTGCTACACCAACCAAAAATCCCAGGCTAATAGTGCCAATGTCCTACTAAGACCCCATATCACCAGCACATAGTGACCGAATGCTGTGACACCGTGACCTCATATCATCACCACATAGTGACTGAATAATACTGTCACACCATGACCACATATCACCAGCACATAGTGACCGAATAAATACAAACTGACAATTATGAGTATAGCCCATTATCCCTACAACCAATATTCCCCGACATACAGTGACCATACAGTGTTGGATGCCAGCTGTACACAGGTTTCTGCAGACATAAAATCGATTACAGTAAGTTACATCCAAGGCACTTACAGAAGAAAACTCTGAAGAGCTGTTCTCTTTCTCTTCTTCTTCTCCATCTGTCCCCAGATGCCATGAATCTTTTCCTGGCCTCGACCTTCACTGTAGAATATACAAAAACAAACATCTTAGACTCATCCTTTATCAGCACTAGATGCCCCTGTAGCCAGGTGATTTCCCCTGTTGCCAGTAGAATGCCCCCCGTGGAGCCGGTAGATGCCCCCTGTAGCCAATAGATGCCCCTGTAGCAAGTAGATGGCCCTGTAGCCAGTAGATGCCCCCCTGTAGCCAGTAGATGCTCTGTAGTCAGTAGATGCCCCCTTGTAGCCAGTAGATGCCCCTCTGTAGCCCGTAGATGCTCCCCTGTAGCCAGTAGATACTCCTGTAGTAGTAGATGCCCTTGTAGCCAGTAGATTGCCCCCTTGTAGCCAGTAGATGCCCCCCGGTAAACCCGTAGATTGCCCCTCTGTAGCCAGTAAATGCCTCCTGTAGCCAGTAGGAACCCCCCCTGTAGCCCAGTAGATTGCCCCTGTAGCCATTAGATGCCCCCCTTGTAGAGCCAGTAGATACCCCTGAAGCCAAATAATGCACCCTGTAGCCAGTAGATGGGCCCCTTTGTAGCCAGTAGATGCCCCCTTGTAGCCAGTAGTTGCCCCCCTGTAGCTAGTAGATGCCCCCTTTTAGCCAGTAGATGCCCCCTGTAGCCGATAGATGCCCCCTTGTAGCCAGTAGATGCCCCACTGTAGCCAGTAGATGTCCCTATACCCAGGTAGTAGCTAATTATAATTAGTGGCAACGGGTACCGGTTTTTCACGGTAATCTGGTTCAGACCCCGGTAGTCGATGCAAGGACGGAGAGAACCATCCTTCTTCTGTACGAAGAAAAACCCGGCTCCGGCGGGTTGATGAGGACTTGCGAATAAAACCCTTTTGCAGGTTCTCACGGAATAGTCCCGACATGGGCCTAAAGTCTCTGGTCTGGGACAACGGGAAAACCCTCTGCCCCGAGGAGGACTGGCCCCAGGAAGGAGGTCAATGGGACAGTCATAGGGGGCGAGAGGGAAGGGTTTCGGCCTGTTTTCTCCGAAAAGAACGTCCGCGTAGTCCCGGTATTCTGCGGGAAGCCTGGCAGGGCCCTGAAGGACTGATGGGGAGGGAGTACCCCGGACTGGCCGCGGACTGAGAGACAGCGATTCTGGCAGTTGGAACCCAGCGTAGAACCTCCCCTGGTCTCCCAGGTTAAGGGTCGGGGCTGGAGCTGCAGCCAACGGAAGACCCAAGAGGATCGCTGAGGAGACCGAGGGGGGGGGACATAGAAGGTGATTTCTCCTTTTTGTAAACCCCCCTTATGCAGAGGGACAATGGCTTGGTTTACGTGCCGAATGGCCTCCTAAGAAGCTCTGCCACTCACGGAGGATATCACCAGGGGCTTCTCCAGACGGTCCCCGGGAAGGCGAAAACTGGGGACACCAGGGCGGCGTGAATAAAGTTCCCGGCGGATCCAGAATCCAGAAAGGCGGGTACCCGAAAAGTGAGTCCGGGCCCCAGACGAGACCTCAAACCTCCATAGTAAGCGTGGAGAGGAAGTGTTCCCCACCTAGGGACCCCTCTCCGACATAACCTGGGTTTCGGGCGGGCGTTTCCCTGCCACTGAGGGTGAAGCGGGCAAACCATTGCGAAAGTGGATCCGGGCTGGCACAGTAAAGGCACAATTTCTCTGCCCGACGGCGGGACAGCTCCTGTTCGGACAGATGTGCCGGTCACCCTCCCATTGGGTTCCCAGGGTAGGGATCGGAAGTGGCAGCTATGGTCTTTGGAAGACCGGAGCCAGGCGAGGGAGACGGCATGGTCGGGCGAGATCACGTTCCTGGCGAAGTTCCTCTTGCCGCTCGGCGAAGCGAACATCAATCCGAGTAGCTAGGTGGATCAGCTCGCTGAGGGAGGACGGGATCTCTCTAGCCGCAGGGCGTCCTTAACTCTGCCAGCCAAGCCCTTTTTGAAAGTGGCACATAGTGCGGGCGTCGTTCCAGGTTAGCTCTGATGCCAGGGTCCCCCGAAACGAACTGCGTAGTCCCCCCGACCGAGGAGTCACCCTGGCGAAGATCAGTAGAGCGGTCTCTGCAGAGGATGCCCGTGCCGGCTCTTCAAAGACAAAATGCGGACTCCTGTAAGGAAAGCCGTAGGTTTCCCTCGTCAAACCGGATCGCCTCCCGGTCCCAAGAGGGTGGCCCAAGCTAGAGCCTTCCCCCGGAAGCGAAATGACCACGAAGGCCACCTTAGAACGTTCAGTGGGGAATTGACCAGCCATCAACTCAACGTGCATCGAGCACTGGGTAATAAATCCCCTGCACAGTTTGGAGTCCCCGTCAAACTTGTCAGGTAGTGGTAAGCGTAGCCGAGAAGTCCCAGGTTTCTGGCGGAGGGGTCGCCACAGGGGGGAGGAGTTCGGCGGCTGTTGGTTAGCCAGGGAGCTGCTGCATATGGGGACAAAATGGTTCAGCTGCTGGGGCTTGTTGTGCAGTTGATGTGATGCTGAGCCACTATCGCCGTGAATCCGGTTCACTGGGCAGAGGTACCTTGGCGGGATCCATGGCCCGGGTCTTACTGTAACGAATGCAGGTAGTGGATCCGCTGGACCCCCGCAGCGATGGTTGTAATAGCCGTAAACCCGGGGACGGAATCTAAGTAGAAAACCCCGGGTTTTCACCAGAGCCCGCCGCAAAGCGGGATGGACTTGCTTTCGGCGGAGAACTACCGGTCGTCCCACTGGCGTGACTTGCTTGCGGTTGGCAGCCAAGGCAGTACGTGGTACAAAATCGTGAGACGTAGGCGAAGTCGGGGACAGGCAAGAGTCAGGGCAGGCGGCAACGGTTTCGTGGTCAAGAACCCCTGGAGCGAAGACGGTTCGGTACACGGAAGTCAGGAACAAAGGCAGAAGAAGCTTTCTCTGAAGGCAGTAACGCACTAAAGATCCGGCAAAGGTGACCCGGAAGGAAGGGGGTTAAATAGGGTCAAACCTGCCAGCCTTTAACCAATAATGGGCGTACTGCCCCTTTAAATCCTGGAGAGGAAACCGGCCGCAGCAGCGCGCCTAAGGCGCGGGACGCGCGCTCCGGCCGGCCAGGAGAACGGAGAGGACGCGGGAGCGCGGAGAGGTAAGTGGGCCCGCCGGACCCGACCCGCGGGACGGGCAGGGGCCGCCGGACCCCGGCGGTTGGCCGCACGCTTGCGCCCGCAGCCCGGGCGAGGGGCTGCGGGACCACTCGTGACATGCTGTCACTGGTTCCAGGTGTTTGTAAAGAAAAAAAAACATAATATGGCTGCTATTCCCCCCAATATGCTTGCTGATACATCCAGGAACATGGAACACTGTGTCAAAATGTGTCTGGCAGAAATAGTATGTCTTTAGCACTTTGCCTCAGGAGGCATCACATTCTGCCTGCAGAGGACAACATTTTACAATTTTAATTCAGCCAACCCTCCATTTAAAAGAATGAGGCTGGCACCACCATCTCTAGGAGCCATTTCTAAGACTGTAGTGGTGGTCTAATCTGTGAAGCGCAAAAGATAAATCAAGTAGGAGTTAAGAAGGCATGGTTTTGGCTAATAAGATGTAGAAAGAGCAGGACAACAAAAATATAGTCTGCTCTGATTTATTTTATTTTTTTCGGAACAGGATTGCCATTTCCCTACTCACTTCATCGCCTCAAGCAGCAGAAATGTTAGATGCACACATGGTCAGTGGGATGGCATGGGCACAGAGGCTGTGCTTGCACCATCTACGGTAGAAGCTGACTATAACATGGCCAGGATGAATTCTGTATCTGATGCAGGCAGCTTAACCCACTAGATGCCACAAGTGGTTGATAGAGGGAGTGCCTCCAAAATCGTAGTGTGGTGTTACATTGCTATGGAAATTGGAAGCCTAAAAATGTCTTCTGCATTTGCCATGCACAAAGTATATTAGTACCAGAGGCAGAGTCTAAAAAGCAGAATACACTGCTATAAAACAGTATCTAAGTATGTTAGTATTTAAAGTTTTTAAAGGAGAAAAACAGTACAAAAAATTTAGAAAAAAAAAAATCAAGTTAAAGAAAATAGTCTTTACCCTTATTATTATGGGAAATAAAATAAACAAAAGTGGTACATATTTAAAACTACAGCTCATTTACCCAAAAAAATCTCACGTACCTCTGTTAGGGCCCGTTTACACAGCAATGGACAAATACCGGTCGGTTTATCCGACCGTTATTTGTCTGGTTTATGTGCCGTCCCCATGGCCGCAGGGGACGGCTTTTCTTCATTCACATGCACATGCCCATATTCCGTCCGAAAACGGGACGGAAGAATGTGCAAACACAAGATTTTTCAAACCGCCGGCCGGAAAATCCGTGCAGTGGGGACTGCTGCTCGGGTTTTCCATAGAGCACCAATGTGCTCATTTGCAGCCGGTTTTTCAGATGGTCTGCAAAACCACAAACCGTCTGAAAAACCATCCGCAAACCCGTGCCGTGGGGACATGCCCTTAGGGTATGTTCACACAGCGTGTTTTACTCTGTGTAACACCCCTTTTCGATACGTGTTTGGATCAGTCTGTTGGATCCCAAACGGACATAAACACGTATCTAATGAATTGTAGTGTGATTTACATTGCTTTTTATTAGAAACACGCATCGGTGTTCACACGAGTGATCGCCGATGCGCGTCTCACTGCGTCTTTCGGATCAGTTCTAAGAATTGATATGTCAATTCTTGGTCCAAAAGGGGCAGCCCGGAGCCCTATAAAAAAACTATTAGGGTGCGATCCTGCTGCATCCAACACGTATCCAAACACGCAAATGCTGTGTGAATACCCTTACAGTATATCAACCCTCACATTTTTGTAAATATTGTATATCATTTCATGGGACAACACTGGATATGACCTTTGTTTTGTCCACGTCTGAGAGTTTGAAAGGGGCCCTGTTTTCCACCCAGCCCACTGCCTCTCCCCTACTTGGGGTGTGCCTAGATGGCAGCCCCCCAACGGACAACCCCTACACTACTATTGCGGGGCCGTCAGGGGAACAAGAGCAGACGTCAGGTCGAAACGTAGGGTACGAAAAAAGCCAAAAACAAATCAAGAATATCGGAAAAAAACCAAGGGCAAAACACGACGGTAACCGGAAAACAAAAACAGAGGTAAAAAACGTAGTAAAGGGACAACCCGAGGTCGGGGGTAAAATGAGGTAAACAAAAAACAACTGGGGAAGGGAAACCTTTCTCAAGAAAAAGATGACAGGGTGAGCAGGTTTAAATGACCGCCTGGACCGCCCCAGAAAGGCCCGTTTTGGTGCGGCCCCCGGGGGCCCCTCCTATTGGCCAGTGTGCCCACCCCCTTGACCTTTTAAAAACTGACTGTCCCTCTCCTAGGCTCATCACCCCGGGCCCCCCTCACTGGGTTGGGAAACCATCAATGTCAAAAACCACTGACAAAAAAAAAGTGAGAACCCCCCCTCACCTCTTTGTAAATATTGTATTATATCTTTTCGGGGGGCAACACTAAGAATGACACTTTGAGGCAAGAAGGAGTCAGTTTACCGCTTGAAAAACATGTAAATTTTTTTGTGGGGCCTCAAAATAACTAAACAAAAACGCCACTATGTCTAAACCACTGGCAAAAGTAAGACACCCCTTTAAGTACAACGAAAAATTTGTACCTAAAGTGTAAATATTTTGTTTTTTTCCCACCATTATTTTCAGTACTTTTTTTTAACCCTTTTTTGGGCAGGGTTTACTAGAGCTTTTACAGGTTTCAGCCACTGGAATCCTCTTCCACTCCTCTAGATGACATACGGAGCTGGTAAATGTTGGACCTTGCACCCCCTATACCTTCCATTTTGGATGCCCCACAAGGGCCCCGGGACAAGGCTTTTTGGGGGCCCAGGCAAGTACGGTCTTTTGGCCCCCCCCCCCTCAAAAATAAATAAATTAAAAAAATTGAAGCCCAAGCTTAAAACCCAAAACACACTGTCTTTGCACTCCCCCCGTAGGTGAATGGAAGTGTCCCCCCCCAAAACCCCCCCCTCTTTCCTTACCCCTTCCCTTCCCCCCCGCCTTCCCCCTTTCCATAAATCTAACCCCCGCTCCCCCATTCTGAAAACCCCCCCCACCCAAACAAAACCCCCTTGAACACGACATTTTTCCCTATATGAACCCCCCCCCCTCCCCCCTTTTCCGCTAAAAACCCCCTCTCCCTTATACCACCCCCCCCCCTTCCCCGTATCCCCCTCTTTCTTTTCCCTTTATACCCCCTCTTCCCCCCCCTGTTTTAAAAAACCCCCCCTTTCTGCCTGTTACCCCCCCCCCTTTCTGTGTATAAACCCCCCCCTTCTGTGTATTACCCCCCTCTGCCTATACAAAACCCCCCTCTCCCTTTTACCCCCCCCTCCTCTCCCAGTAACCCCCCCCCTCCCAGGAATACCCACTCCCCCCCCAGTATAAAACCCCCTCCTTCCCTGTATAAAACCCCCTCTCTCCCTGTATAAAACCCCAAATCCCCTTTTTAGTGTTTTTCCCCCCCGCTCTGCCTGTATACCCCTCTCTGCCTTTTAAAATACCCCCCCCGCCTCCGTATACCTCCTCCTTGCCCGTAACCCCCCCCTTTTGCCGTTAAACCCCCCCTCCCTGCCTGAAAACCCCCCTATTCGCACAGTCTCACCCTCCCCCACATGTTCCCATCCCTCCCCCACAGCAACCCTCATCCCTCCCCCACAGCAACGCTCATCCCTCCCCCACAGCAACCCTCATCCCTCCCCCACATCCACCCTCATCCCTCCCCCACAGCAACCCTCATCCCTCCCCCACAGCAACCCCCACCCCCCCCAAAAGCAAAAAACATCCCTCCCCACAACCACCCCACCCTCCCCCACCGCAAAAACCCATCCCCCCCCCAATCCCCCTCACCCCCCCCCACAGAAGCCATCCCCCCCCCACAGCAACGCTCATCCCTCC